>JAHRHJ020003223.1:0-137500 GCA_019776745.2 Taxus chinensis
CTGCATCTCTTAAAGGAAAAGCCTTGCAATGGTATAGAAATCTAGAGATTGGATGCATAAGAACTTGGGATGACTTAGGTGATAAATTGCTGAAACAATTTCAAGACAATTTAGATCATTTATCTCTTATAGAACAATTGTCTACCATTAAAAGAGCTCCCAATGAATTTATGTCAAGTTTCAACATCTGTTTTTCTAGAACTTGGGAAAGAATTCTAGCAAGTGTCAAGCCTCAAGCTGATCACACTTTTCTTTATTATCTTAGGGCACTAAATAGTGATATTTCAACTATGATTCAGTCTATGGGAGGAGAGATGCTCCCAACAACCTATGATATCACCATCTGAGCTGAAAATAGTCTTATTCAAGCTGGAAAATTAGCACCAAGACCTTCAATGCCTTTTTTGGTAGATTTAGCCCCTATCCTCATAGCCTATTACAATCATAGAACCTGTTGTTGCAGCCCCATCAGATGATGTATTTAAAGCTTTGTAGACTATGGGAAATAAGCTGACTTCAATTGAGAATAGGCTTGCATTACCTAGTAGACCTTATCAGGCTCCTTATCAACAAAATCAGCTAAATCAACAAAATAGGCAGCCTTACCAACAAAATCAAAATTATAGGCAGCCTTATCAGCAAAGGCAATTTGACCCAAAGGCTCCTAGTTCATCTAATTCTCTAGTTCCAGTTAACATGACTACAGAAGAGTGGTGCCAACCTTGCAATCAACCTCATTCAGCTAAAAATTGCCCAAATGCTTTTCTGAATCTAAATCTTGTTGCACAACCTCAATCTGAAGCATTGTTCATGCCTCAAATGGAGAGTGGGAAGCAAGAAACTCATGTTCAGAAAGCACCTGAACATAATTTAGTCAGTTTTAATGAGGAGGATTTCATTGCAGTTACCACTAGGGCTCAAGGAAAAGCTGTTGAAAGTCAAAAACAACAAAATAGGCCTGTTCTGCCTACTGTCACTGATAAGACAACATCTACAGCCCCAAAACCAGCTAACAGTCTTGTTGTTCCTAAAAAAAAACAAGTGTTTCAGTTGATAAAGGACAAAAAAAAAGCTACAACTTGACCCAAGAAGATTGTTTATACCTCAGATATCAAAGACAGCTGAAGCAGAATCAGTTTTTGCTAAGGCCTATGCTAAAATAGTTGAATCTGTCTCTAAAATTGTTGCTTCTTTTAACATTGTTGATGTAATGAAAAATCATAATGTTAACATCTCAATGTGGGATGCTCTAAGTATTCCAGGACAACAAGATTTACTTTCTCATGAACTAGCTAAGCTGCAGATTTCTTCAAAAACAACAGAAAAAGAAGTTCAGAAAGTAGACATGGTCCTGGGAAGTTTGAACAAGACCACATAAAAGAGGTTAAATGGATGGTTCAGAAAGTCTTAAATGCTCATGATATAAAGAAGCCACCACCATTTTATCTATCACTGATTATTGGAGAACATCTAGTTCATAACTGCATGGTGGACAATGGTGCAAGTAGCACAGTTATGCCAAAAGAAATTGCAGAAAAATTGGGTCTGCAGTATGAGCCTACAGAAAAGAGTGTCTTACAACTTGATGGAACTGCAACTAATATAGTTGGTGTAATCAAAAATTTGGAGGTAACATTGCATGCTTTCCCAAATGTTTCTATTCTGCAAGATGTTACTGTTGTAGATTTACCTCCATACTTTGCTTTATGCTTATCTAGAGATTTCACAACAAAGATAGGAGGTTATCTCTCTTCAGATTGGTCCTTCTTATTTTTCACTACTCATTACGGCACCAAAGTTACTATCAATTCAGAATCCATTGGCTAGATTCCACATTGAGCCTCACTCTTCCAATGCAGTAGCTAATTATGCAGCCTTAGACCAGTCTGATTTTGATGATGTAGCTCATGTTTCAGCATTAGATGGTGTTTCTAACATGTTTATGGATGAAAAGATAGTTGAAGAACATGTCCATGATCCTTTTACGGAAGTTGAAGAGCATATATGTTTGGTGTGTATTGTATTCATGAAGAAAATACACCACTTCCCTTGCTGCCCAAAATAGAAAATTCAGCAGAAGGGATTTGGAAGCTTCATTTTGATGGAGCTAAGAACAAAAAAGGACAGGGAGCAGGTTTGATGCTCACTTCCCCAACAAATGAAAGGTATTTCTCAGCTTTGAGTCTCCAATTTTCATGCACTTGTAATGTAGCTGAATACGAAGCATTAATTCATGGCTTGCTTTGGGCCAGAAAGAAAGGTATCAACACATTACAAATTTTTGGTGATTCTGAGTTGGTTATCAATCAAGTAAAGAATTTTAATGTTTGTAAGAATCCATTAATGAAGTCTTACAGACATAGAGTTTCAGACTTAATGGAATATTTTGATGCTATTAATATTCAGTCCATTCCTAGAACTGAAAACAAGCATGCAGACAGACTTGCAGCAGTTGGTGCTAGTTTTGAAGTGCTGGAACAGATAGAGAACAACAAAATTCAGCCTCATATTAAGTTAATTGTCAGGCCTTCTATACCTGATAATGACTTGAATTGGTAGGTTTTTGAAAATGATGATCAAATCTGTAGGTTTTTGCAGCAAGAAGCTGAATTTTCTGCAGTAAATCAGGATAAATTACAACATTTATACGGTGACCAGATTGTTCAATTAAAGACAAATAAGTTACCTCGAGGTCTAGTCACATTAGAGGACATCTTCAACACTGATGATCAGTTAAGAAAAGACAAAACCAAGATGTCAACGCATGCTGATAACTATGAAGAAATTTCAGTTGATGAAGGGAAAAATTTGTTTCTCGGAAAGGTATGTTCCTTAGCTGAAAAATAGTCATTTATTAATCTTTGCAAAGAATTTAAAGATGTTTTCACTTGGAGATACCAAGACCTGAAAGGGTTTGATCCCAGTTTAGCACAACATACTATCGAATTGCAGCCAAATTCTAAACCAGTTAGGCAGAAACAGAGGCCTGTAAATCCCAAAATAGAGCCTCTAATGAGGAAAGAGTTATCCAAGTTAATTGAATCAGGTATTATCTTTCCAGTTAAGCATTCAAGTTGGGTAGAAAATCTTGTTCCTGTTAGGAAGAAGAATGGAGAAATCAGATTATGTGTGGATTTCAGAGATCTTAACAAAGCTTCATTAAAAGATCATTACCCACTACCAAATATGGATCAAATTTTGAGAACAGTTTCTGGTTCAGATAGACTATCTCTTCTAGATGGTTACAGTGGATACAATCAGATTTTAGTCTGAGAAGAAGATAGGTACAAAACAACTTTTACCACCAAGTGGGGTACTTATGCTTACAAAAGAATGCCTTTTGGTCTTTCAAATGCCGGTGCAACGTTTCAACGTGCAATGGACATGGATTTTCATAGCTTGCTAAATAAATGCATCCTTGTTTATTTAGATGATGTTACTATATTTTCAAAAAATTATGATGAACATCTGATGCATCTAAGGCAGACTTTTCAGTTGTGCAGGTAGTTTGGAATATCTTTGAATCCCAAGAAGTCCATCTTTTCAGTACATCAAGGTAAATTACTTGGCCATATTGTTTCTAAGAAAGGTTTAGCAATTGATCCTTTCAGAATCGAAGCCATATCACAGCTATCATTGCCTCATCATAAGAAGGCATTACAAAGTTTTCTTGGAAAAATCAACTTTGTTAGAAGATTTGTTCCATATTTTGCAGCATTGGTTAAACCATTGACAACTATGTTAAAGAAAGAGAAAACATTCTCTTGGACCAGCGAAGGGAGAGAAGGGTTTGAAGCAATCAAAACAACCATCTCTCAGGCTCCTACTCTTGCAAATCCAAATTTTGATAAAGATTTTACAATGTATGCACTTGCAGGAGCTGAAACAATCTCAGCCATACTAACTCAGGTCAATGATGAAAATATTGAGCAAGCCAATTTCTTTCTTTGGATAGAGCTTGCATGATTACGAAACAAGGTACACATTCCTTGAAAAACAAGTACTTTCAGTAGTCAGAGGACTAAAGAATTTTAAGTATATGCTTTCAAACAATAAAATCCATGTTCTTGTTTCTCATCCAAGTGTAAAAGCTTTCTTGTTAAATAAAGAATTGAATGAGAAAAGAGCAGGCTGGATAACGAAAGTTATGGAATATGATGTTGATATCCGGGTTGCTAAGACAGTTTGAGGTAAAGGTTTGTGTGAACACCTAATTGCTGATATGGAAAGACAACAAGCTGCAGAACCTGAAGATTCAAAACAACATGCTGAAATTATGTATCAGCAATCAGGCATCATGGTTCAACCAGAAAATCAACAACCTGAACTTGCTCATGAGATTCAGGAATCAAGATGGATGACTGATTTGGTTAACTATCTACAGCATGGCACCTATTCGGAAGGTATGGACAAAAATAAATGAAGATATTTCAGATTACAAGTTGTCCCCTATATCTTTATTGATAGTGTGTTGTTCAAAAGAGATATAAATGGAATCTTGTTGCGATGTGTTGACTATGAAAAAATTCAGAAATTACTATCAGAATTCCATGAAGGACCTGCAGGAGGTCATTTCTCAGCATGTACCACAGCCTTAAAAATTATGAAAGCTGGTTACTATTGGCCTAGCATATTCAAGGACTATTTTGAATGGATTAGAAAGTGTAAGAAATGTGCTTTCTTTGTTGGAAAAGAACATTTAGCTTTGCTGCCTTTACAACCTATTTCAGTTGATCAACCTTTTATGCAGTGGGGTCTTGACTTTATTGGCATGATAAACCCACCTTCGTCACAAGGACATAAGTGGATCTTAACTGCTACAGATTATTTTACATGATGGACTGAAGCAATAGCCTTGAAAGATGCTAATGAAACTTCGATACTATCCTTTTATGAAGGTATAGTTTACAGATTTGGTGTTCCAGCAACTATCATATCAGATAATGCTTTAGCATTTCTTGGTGCAAAGATAACAGATTGGGCTGTCAACCATGGAATTTACTTAAGTTCTTCATCTAATTATTACCCACAAGGTAATGGCTTAGCTGAAAGTACTAACAAGAACCTTTTAAGGATCATCAGAAGAACACTCAAAGATAATCAAAGAGCTTGGCATCTGATGTTGAATTCAGCACTTTGGGCTGATAGAGTGACTCCTAAAAGATCAGTTGGCAATTCACCATACAAACTTGTGTACGGAAAAGAAGCAAGAATGCCTATTTCAGTTGAGTTACCTGCATTAGATTTGCTGCATCAAATGGAGCTGCTTGAGAATGAACCATTACAGGTTTGTTATGCAGAGTTAATGGAATTACAAGAGCTAAGAGATCAAGCCCATTTGAATATGGAAAAGAATCAGAAACAGATGAAGAAGACTTTTGATAAGAAATCCAAATTCAGAATCTTCAATGAAGGAGATATTGTGTTAAAGTGGGATGTTGATTGTGCAAAGCTAGGAAGACACACAAAGTTTGATACAATCTGGAGTGGCCCTTACATGATTTCAGCTTGCAAAGAACACAATGCTTTTCAGCTTTTGAAGCTGAGTGGAGAGGAACTTCCCATTCTTGTGAATGGTATGTTTCTCAAACACTGTTATTGAAAATCCTACAGTGATTGTTTAGAGTAGGATTTCCCTTCAATAAGTGCAGTTTCTGCACATTGCATTGTTTTTCCCTTCAATAAGTGCATTCGTGCACGTGATCTGGTTTGCCAGATCCTTTCCCAGTTTTAGTTTGTTTTGGAAGGGTTGGACCTTTCGGAAAGGCAGATTTTGGTTACATGTTTGGACTCCATGCCCAATGGACAAGAGCAAGGCAATGGTCTATAAGCTAGCAGGCAGCTTTCCCCATAGGATCGCCAGAAATGTTGACAATTTTTGCACTTGTGCAAAAATGGGCAACTCGAAACTTTGTTACGATGGAAGGCATTGGTGAAGTATACCTAAGCTAAGGGATTTTTGATATTATTGTTACTGCTGAATTAGTTAATGATTACATGAAATCTGCAGCTATGTGTGCTGTTACAAAATGTAACAGATCACATAGTCAGCAATTTCATGACTATCTTCAGCAAAAGAACACAAGGTCCCGAAGGACAACTGTGTTGTCTTGATGAAGACATTCAATTACAGAATAGGTGAAATGCTAAGTTTTGGAACAACAAACATAATTGCAGATTGCAGAGATCAGAATTCATTACTGGATGTTACAGGTTTTCTTAAGTTTCCTTCCTTCATGATTAAGACATTCAATTATATTACTGAGTTGTTTAGTTCATCATACAATCCATACAGAAAGCTGAAATGTAGAAAGAAATATACAACTCATTTTCAGAATTCAATGTTTTATTCATAAGGAATTTCAAATGTTCCCACACAAGCCATGGGATGTAACTGAAAAGTAAAGTACAACTACTGAAATAAGAGGTACACATGCATGAAAGAGAAAGTAAAGGAGTATGAGTGAACCCATCATTGCCTTGGGGGTTTTCTTCATTGGTTGAAGCATCTCCATTTCCATCTTTTGTTCCTTCTTCATCTTCGTTGTAAAAGTCACTGTACCTGAAAAGAAGAAAAGGAGAGAATTGTCAGTTACGAGCTCAGGGATCAATCCATATTTCTTTACTATCCTAATTCGTGCATATGAATCTCTTAACAACAGGAGATATAGTTTACTTGAAGATCAACTGCATACATGCTTTACTCACTCAGAAAGAACAAAAAGAAAAGAAAAGAAAAGAAAAAACCATGGACATAAGAGAGGCCAAAAAGCCTAGATATTTTCTAACTATTTTCTTAAGTGTGCAGGTGCAGGTTGCAGCCAAGAAGAAATAGATAAGTCATAAGTACATGCTGGAAAGAAGGAAGAATGTAACTCATGTTTCAGTAACTGACCTACAAATGGGAGAAGTTACAGTACAGATCTAGAATTTAAATCAAAAGAGACTGGAAAATAGAAGTATACTTTTCAGTTTGCAACCAAAGAAGAAATCAGATTTCAACAAGCTGAAGCTAACTGAAAGGATTTATTACAGCTGAAACAGATAGTCAAATAATTCTGGGAAAATTTTGACAGGGCTTCGCCATGTAAAATGGACATTTACGACTTTTCCAGCATGCATATCAGAGTTGTAATAAAAGGAAATACAGTATATAATGCAGAAAAGAAATGGACTGCACTTTCAGTCATCAGATTGAAGTACTTGGAGCATTCATTATAGCTTAACAACTGAATAACATGAAATTTGAAGTAATCTTACAAGTACATCCCTTCTATGAATTTTAGTTTTCAATAAAGCAAGTATGAATCACAGAGATGCTTGCCATATCAAAGAAGTACAACTATTTATGCAAGGAAATAGATCAAGAGAAAATTAACCTCAGGTTCATCACAGTAAGTTAAGAACAGTCAAGCACTAATATTGTAGGTTCCAGGATCAAATGATCATGATAGAGGAATCAAACAGTTCATAATCATGAGTCCAAGTATACAAGTGATTCAAGTACAACCCAATAGATAAGGCAAGATTTTACAAGATAGAATAAAGAAACAATCTTGCATGAATAAAACATCTTTTTAGTACAAACATCTTAAGATAGAATCAATTGATTGCAAATGTTAATTTCAGTTGGAATCAAATTTTGAATACATCCAAATACTTTCAAGTTTGAAATGACAAGATTCACAAGAAATCAAAATTACCAGTTCATGTAAGTAACTTCAGAGCAAGTTACAAAATAATCATACAATTCTTTAAAATAGAAAGACATAGTAGCAGATGAATTTCAAAATGCACTTGAAATGAGAAGCACAAACTCAAGTAAATCAGATACAAAAAATAATTCACACAACAGAAGTATCAAAGGAAAAATATCATAAAATAACAATTTACAACAATGGGTTATCAGGCATATTCATCAACGACTTAAGATGTTCATAACAGTGCCCTAATGGCCAAATAAGAAACCTAGTAACAGTTTCCAAGAATACAAAATCAAAGAAGCTAACAAAAAAATGTCTGAAACCTTAGGGAACCCCAAACATTACATAGAATCAAAATCAAATTTAAATCAAAAGATAAGTGTATTCAACTTTAAAGTCTCTAGGGAGCATATCAAATAATAACTCAAAATCAGTAACAAATGGTCTGACTACAACAAAACTGCTCAGAAAATGCAAACAAATCATAAGGGAAAGATAGAAAATTTGAAATGCCATTGTATCGATTTCAGATTCATCATAACAAAATACAGACTCATCAGTCATGCAATAAGATATACCTCAAAACAACAAAAAATGAATGAAAGCAAATGAGAACCCAAATATGGGTAATCTATAAAATCTGAGCTTGAAAAAACAAAAATGAATAGAAATCCAAATACCCATATCTTAAAACAAATGCAAATCTACAGTTTTAAGATATCATAAAATCGAAAGCTTTCAGAAAACTGAAAACAAGAATTTGAGGAGTAAAGCTTCAAAACCACAAATATTACAACAAATAAAGTGCCAAATCCAGGCATTTTCAGAGGAAAATATGAGTACCCACGTCTCAGAAAGCACAGATTCTAGAAAATAAATGAAGACCCATTAATGGGTAGCAAGGAAATGGAGTAAGAAAAGAACTCACCGACCAAATTGGAAAATCAAAACCCTGAAGATCATCAAGTTCAGAGAAAGAAGATCAAGCTCAAAGAATCAAAGATCAACTCAGAAAATACCAAGGCAAAAACCAAAAACCACAGAAAATGCAAAGAAAGAATGAAGATTATTAGTATTTCTTGAAAGGAGAAAGTGGTGATGATGAAGTAACAGTAATATCCAAGGAAGTCCAGAATTACCTTCCCCACTGAATAGTGTGATATCTACATGGTTCTAATCTCAAAATAAAATAGCAAAGGAGGCCAAGAGACAACTCGCAGAGCTCAGAAAATAGTGGTTACAGCCAAACAAACCTCCAAGACTGAGCTCTAAAAAAAGTGGCATAAATTTTGAAGAAAATCATGCTCAAGAGACCAAAAACAAATGATACAGAATGGAGCTCAAAGCTTTCAAACCATTAAGCCATCAAAAGAAACAACATAGAACCTGAGTTTCAAAGAGATCAAACAATGGCGTCAAAATAAAATTTTCGAGGGCTTCGCCGCTCTCTGCGAGAAAAAAAGAAATGACCAAAATGATGGAGCTTGAACATTTTAACTAACCTGATGACCACAACTTAACCTAACTCACCTAGAGTTAGTGATCAAATGGTCCAAATTCAACAAGGACAAAGATCAAAGGATGAGGATCGATCTCCACATTCAATGCAAACCATCATGGTCACTTACCACCAACTAAATTAATTACAGGGTTAAAACCCTAATCATAGGTCATGAATCAATGCCAAAGATCAAACCAGGATAGAGATCAATGGTCTTCATCAAGGACCAAACCCAACAAAGGTTAACAATGCATTACATGTCAGAAGCACAAAGAAACCCTAACCAAGGGTGTAGATAACTTCAACGGCTGAGGGTTGACTCATGCATACAGGGGGCCAACCCAACTTAAATGCCAAGAAAATCAATGGAGGAAAGGGCCCAAGCCTTTAAACCAAACATAGTGCCAAAATTTAAATAATCACCAAAGTGCCAACCACGTATCATTCCAACAATGAATCAAAAGGTGACCTTTTAAGGTATAAAATCCAATATGCATCAGAGATCAAAGGCCGACAATATATCATGCAAGTATTAATCAAAAGGTGGTAAGACTATTTGGCATATGCCTTGTCATAATGGTCAACCATGCAATATAATCCACAAAGGTGGCCAAAGAAAGCATGTAAGAGTGCATCAAGGTGGTCCCCACTTGGCCAAAGAGGTTGAAGATGATCAAGTATGTCAAGGGTGACCACTTAGACAAGGAATGTCAACATCAGAATGTACACATGAAGGTGGTCCCCACCAAATGGATGTATTGATGTTTATTTTTGCAAATATTGCAAGTATTGCAATTATTTTACTCACAAACAGGGAGTTTATTTTTGCATGCTTCACAAGAGGACAGAACAGACAAGAAGATGAATTCACATGCACAAGGAAAGAGACTTGTTCAGCAAGCAAGCTTATTATTAGCAAATTATTCACCTTTATTTTCTTAAAAATAGAACAGTCAACTTCAGTTTGACTGTAATGTAATCAAGGCTATTAATGCCTATTTGTAATTGCATGTTCTATTTTATTCCTTTATCTATTATTAAATAAAGGATAAAAATAGGATGCATGGGTGAGTACAAGCCTTAGACTATTTTTAGGAAGGGGGTGAAAATTATTTTGCTATATATTGTGTGCTTTGGCAAAGCACAGAGGAGGACTTTTTGGATATAGGAGTACTGAAGCAATTTTTGCCAGTTTTTCCTTCTGAGTGTGAAGTATTTTCAGCCTTTCCAATTATTTGCCTTGTGTATGTTTCTATTAGTCTTGTGAATGCAAATTCCCTAAACAATCATCTTACCCTGCTGCAAAATTCAGTATTTTCTGCATAATTTTAATGTGCATGTTAACTTATCAGTGTTGTTGTGATATTTTCCCTCAGTACAACAAAGTGTTTGCCCTTAATTATTCTATAGAAAATTGTTGGTTCGTGCATCAAGAATCCTTCCCATATCAATTGTGCATATACTCAGTCAAATCCCTCATATAAATTTGGTGTATCACCTCAGTTTTAGTATTTTACAGCCATCTTTTACCCTTAACCCCAGAAAATCAATTTAGGATACATCAACAAGGAACCGGCCTTGATACCAGAGACTCACCTCAAAATAGGTATACCCACAGACCTGAGGTGTTTCCATTGTATCTACGAAAGAGAGAGATCAAATTTTGCAAGCTTAGAAAACCGTTTTGAGGGTTAAGTGTTAGCACTATAACCACTTGTTACGAATTAGGAGAGAAGCTTTGTTAATATTTTGAATACAAGAGTGATAACCTATGAATTTTGAATAACACACTACCATAAAGAGAGCTCCCCAAGAATATATGAGTGATTTCAATTTCTGATTCTACGAGACCTAGAATAAGATTCTAGCACTCATAAAACCTTCTCCAAACAATGCATTTTTGTGCTATTTTTGGACCTTGAATAGCAATGTAGTAGTTATGATCCAGTCCATGGGAGGGACTACATTACCTAATGCTTGTGACATTGCCATAAGTGTGGAAATTTCCTTGATTCAGGCTGTGAAGATAGCTCAACGAACGCTAATGCCATTTTGTCTGGATCTTACGAACAATTAGCCTATCATCTCTCCTATTCCAATGACCTCTAATCAATCAACTAAGTTGTCCCCTACCTCTTCGAATGATCTATTTGAGGTCAAGTCAATGCTGCAAACTTTTGGAAATGAGCTCATTGCACTCAAGAGGCAAAAATTTCAATTATCACAACCATAACCAAAAGTATTCCAACTTTCAAGACTAGCCAAGAAACCAATAGTATTAGGCTAACCATCTTCCTTTCCAAGGGAATAACCAACCTCAAAATCAAAGCTGCAAGTCAAGCTACAAATGTCAGGCCTTTGAACTTTCAGAACTCTCTTGCTGCTAGCTCATTTCTAAAGCACATAGTACCTTTCATAATAAACTCCAAAACTATGAATGGTGTTATCCTTGTTCTCAACCCCACAATCATAAATTTACCCCAATTTGTCGTCATGGATTTCTTAGTCAATCCCTTTATATTGAAAGCATATCTACCCCTTTAAATTTAACAGTATAGTTCATCTACGTGAAGTAGAAGATCAACTGCAGAACCCTGAATTCTTCACTTTGTATAACTAGTAAGCTGAAGATTTTGGTGGGTGGTAGAATAAAGAATTCTCATCATAGGTACTATCCAACACCATCTTATAAGAAGAGAGTAATTGAATTAAATCTCAACCCAAAGCTTATCAATTCATCCATTCACAGCCACTCAGAAAGAAACCTTGATAATGAGTGGGAAAGCAATTTTTCAATAGAAATGGGGAAGACTTCCAAAACAAAATGTGTTATCCAAGCTGTGATAAGAAGGTTCTTAGGCATCATAACATAGATAAGCAATAAAATAAGAATTAAAAAAAGGTAGTAACAAAAGAAGCATGCAATCACATTTTGATGCAAATGAAGATTTAACAACTTGGTTCACCCAATTTGGGCTACACTCCAATTCCTTCTCAACGAAATTCGTTGCACAGAGACATTGAATAGTTTTGGTACAACTAATGGATCATCTGGTCATAAAGCAGCAATAGCAACAAGTTTTTTTCAGCCAGAGGGGAAAGGAAATCCTCAAGATAATAACTTGTGCCACCAACATTTTATATTTCCATTATCATTGGTAAATCATAACATGCTTATAATTACATGATTGATTCTTATAGCCAGTAGTTTCGTTATGCCTAACCCATATTGCATATGTATTAGGCAACGATATGCACCAGTTGCAAACGGAGTTGCTTAGCTATATGGTATAGTAGTTAAGATTTTTGGAGTTATTAAGGGACTCTAGCTTACCAAAAATAATATCCTTTGACCACTCCTAAATGATAATTTCAACATGACAGTTGGGTTAACAATGATGTTCGTTAATCTAAGTGAACTTTTTTCCATTTTCCTGTTTGATAAAATGCCTAAAAAAAAAGATACATGTCATTAAATTTGTAAAATATGATTCTAGAACTCGCTATGGAACAAAGGTGACGTATAAGCACAAAAAAATTTTCCATAATCATGTGGAGCCATTACACTACTTATGCCATAAATGGGAATTATTGCTTTTTGTGATCTAGAGGATGAAGATGTTAACCATGAACCAACCACTCTTGTAGAAGAGGTTCCCGATACATTACTTGATGAGGTAAGTACAGATCTTCAATATGATCCCTACGTTGCAATTTATTGGTGGATGAAGAATCTGGATGACTATTATTGGAGGAAACTGGATTGGGTACATACTGCATCCATGAAGATAGGAACAATCGTACCTCAATTGGTTAAAACATCAAACAGTTATGAGGGAATGTGGAAATTTAGATCTTCAATGAATATTCAAGAAGTAAAAATGGGTCCAGTGCAAGAGTTATGTTGATCTCCAGAAGGGAAAAAATACTTCTCATCTTTTCAATTGTAGTTTAGTTGCACTAATAATGTGGCCGAATATAAGGCTCTCCTAAGAAATAACCTAGGAGCTTCACCTAGCTCATAAGAAATGAATCAAGGATCTAACTATATTTGGAGATAGTGAACTAGTTGATGCATGAAGTGACACCCCACAATGCATCAAAAAATAATATCTTAAGATCATATAAAAAATGGAGTCTGGGATGTGAAAAAGATCTTGAATATTTTTGAATTCATGTGGTTCCTAGAAAACAAAATTAAAATGTTGATAGGATCATTAAAATTGGCTCATAGTATTGACATACTTTTGGAATCATGAAATAAAATCAGAAAATATTCAAGATGGTGGTTTGTTTTGGTAGTCTCCAGATAATTACAGTAGTTGACTCTATTCGATAGTGAAAAACAAATTTCTCTTTTCCTACAAAAAGAGGTGGAATTCACTTCCAAACACCAGGATAAACTAAAAAACTCATACGATGATCAAATTATACAACTGAATGGAAAAAAGCTATAAAAAGTATTAGTTACTCTTCAATCCATCTTTAATTTAGATGACCAGGAAAAACAACAAAGCACAAACATGGTTTTTCAAACAATAGGATTTTGAAGAGGTTGAGGTTACAAGTGAAAAATTATTAAAGATTGGGAAGGTATGTATTTCCAGAGAGAAGAAAGATTTTAGGAAATAAGGGATAAAATATGTGGAATAATCCCTCACAGAATCGCAACAGTAGAAACTAATATGCTGAAAATATTACAGATCTCAAATAAAATTGCAGAATAAAATAACACAACACAAAGAGACAGTATTTAACGTGGTTCACCCAATTTGGGCTACGTCCACCAAGAATCACTTGTTCAGATTTTATTACAAGCCACCACTCTCTCAATACAATACCCAGATCTGTTTGGAGCTATGCTCAACAAACTCTACAGAATTCACACCCGAATTCAAAACACATCTGCAATAATGTTACTTCAACCCTACCATATGCAAAAAACCATATAAATAGACAACTGCTTAAGTAGTTTTACAAAACCGTGGGTATCAAAACCATGGGCCAAAACCGTCCCATAAACCTATGGGTCAAAAATCCCACCCATATGAGAAAAGCATGTTTCCCGATATATTGGGCATTTTTTTAAGGCCAAAAAAATTTACGCCTAAATTTTTTTTTTCAGGGGCTGCGCCCCCGAACCCCTGCTACCGGGGGCTACCACCCCCGGACCCCCGCTGGGGGCCCAGCCCTGAACCCTGGCGAGGATACATGGAAAGTGTACAGTACTCTTAGTGTACAGTCTTCAATACTTTCACACAGGAAAATAGGCTCCACAACCTAACAATCTCCCACTTGGAGACTAGTTTTCCTCTGAGCAAGCTTCTCAACCCTTCACTAGTTTCTGTGAAGACCAACCAAAGCTGAACACAACTTCAGTTTTTCCCTTGTGGCCACCTTGGTCATCATGTCTGCAGGATTCTGACTGGTATGAATCTTCTCCAGCTTCAACTTCTCTTCCTCCAAAGTTGTCCTGATGAAATGGTACCTTAACTATATATGCTTCATCCTAGAGTGGAAAGCAGAGTTCTTAGCTAGGTGTATAACACTCTGACTATCACTATGCAACTTTCCTTCCTCCTGCTTATGCCCCAACTCCTCAAGAAATTGTTGTAACCAAATCATTTCTTTGCTTGCCTCTGTGGCAGCAACATACTCAGCCTCTGTGGTTGACAAAGCCACCAGCTTCTGTAGTCGTGAAATCCAGCTCACTGTTGTCCCACCTACAGTGTAAACATAACCTATCGTGCTCCTCCTGCTGTCTACATCTCCAGCCATATCTGAATCTACATAACCACACAAAGTGGTGTTTGATCCACTGTAGCACAAAACTGTCCCCATGGTCCCTCTCAAATACCGAAGGATCCACTTTACTGCCTGTCAGTGATCTCTACCTGGATCACTCATAAATCTACTCACCGCTCCCACTGCATGGGAAATATCAGGCCTAGTGCACACCATGGCATACATCAAACTGCCAACCACTGATGAGTAAGGTACCTTGGACATCTGGTTTCTCTCCTGCTCTGTCTTGGGACACTGCTCCTTTGATAACTTGAAATGGCCTGCCAAAGGAGTCCCAACCGGTTTAGCATCCTGCATATTAAACCTCTCCAAGACCTTCTTAATGTACTCTTCCTGAGATAAAGTCAGCTTCCGTTCCTTCCTATCCCGAGATATCCTCATACCAAGGATTTGTTTGGCTGCCCCCAAATCCTTCATAGCAAAGGATTCACTTAGCTGCTTCTTGAGTACTTTTATTTCCTGCATGTTTTTACCTGCAACCAACATGTCATCCACATACAGACACAGGATAATATAACTTCCATCCTCAAATTTCTTTGTATACATGCAATGGTCAGAATGACATCTAATATAACCTTGCTCCATCATGAAGCTATCAAATTTCTTATACCATTGACGTGGAGCTTGTTTCAAGCCATACAAGCTCTTCTTCAGTTTGCACACCATCTCCTCTTTACCTTTGACCTCATAGCCCTCTGGTTGCTGCATATATAGATCCTCCTCCAAATCACCATGGAGAAATGCAGTCTTTACATCAAGCTGCTCTAAGTGCAAGTCTTCTGCTGCAACTATTCCAAGAACAGTTCTAATAGAAGTCATTTTTACTACAGGAGAAAAAATCTCATCAAAATCTATACCTTTTTTCTGTGCAAACCCCTTGACCACCAACCGGGCCTTGTATCTTTTCTTTCCTCCTTCTTCCTCTTTGACTCTGAACACCCACTTGTTCTGTAATGCTCTTTTTCCTTTGGGTAGCTTCACCAAATCCCATGTTTGGTTCTCCATGAGAGCCTGATGCTCCTCATCCATGGCTTGCTCCCACTTCTTCCTGGCATCTACCTGCATTGCTTCATCAAAGCTCTCTGGCTCTCCACTATCAGTGAGTAATAAATAATAAAGAGAAGGAGAAAAATGTTCAGGTTCTCTTCTTACCCTAGAAGACCTCCTCAATATAGGAGTTTGGGGTTCCTGTTGAGAGGTTCCTGAACTGATTCATGTGTCACTTTCCCATCTGGAAGATCCTCTACACTGCATATTCTTTCTTGGATTCTTCCCTGTTTTCCTGCAACTGCTGCTTATACATGACTTTCTCATTAAAGACCACATCCCTAGATCGAATGATTTTCTTGTCCTTAATACTCCAACATTTATATCCAAAGTCATCACCACCATAACCAATGAAAGTACATTTTTCTGATTTAGCCTCTAGCTTGGTCCTATCATCCTTGTCTATATGAACAAACACCTCACATCCAAAGACTCTAAGAAATGAATAATCAACTTTCTTACCATACCAAGCCTCCTCAGGTATGCCTCCATCCAAGGCACTTGAGGGTCCTCTGTTTATCAAGTACACAGCTGTGCTCACCGCTTCTGCCCAAAAAGAAAGAGGCAGTCCTGCATGTAACCTCATGCTCCTAGCACGTTCCATTATTGTTTGTTCATCCTTTCTGACACCCCATTCTGCTGCGGAGTTCCTGGAACCATCTTTTTCCTATGGATTCCATTCTTAGAACAATAATCATCAAATTCATTGCTGCAATACTCCCCTCCATTATCTGACCTGAGACATTTTAGCTTAAGACCTGTTTCATTCTCTACCAAGGCTTTCCATTTAACAAAAGTGTCAAATACATCAGATTTGTTTCTAATACAATAAACCCAAACTTTCCTTGTTGCATCATCAATAAAAGTAACATAATAACTTGAACCCCCAAGAGATGATACCTGA
This sequence comes from Taxus chinensis, assembly GCA_019776745.2. NCBI lineage: Eukaryota > Viridiplantae > Streptophyta > Pinopsida > Cupressales > Taxaceae > Taxus > Taxus chinensis. The sequence continues at coordinate 16,961 of JAHRHJ020003223.1, forward strand.
GCTGGCACCCACACATCAGAATGCACCAGCTCTAACTTACTCTCTTTCTTTGTAGGTCCAACCTTGAGAAACCTTACTCACTTTTGTTTCCCATATATGCAGTCCTCACAGAACTCCAAACCTGTTTCTGTATATCCAGGAAAATCCTTCTTTATGATCTCCATGCCCTTATGGCTCATATGACCGAGCCTATAGTGCCACAATGTTGTATCTACTTCTGAAGCCACAAGATTACAAACATTAGTGCTATAAGTGGTTAAATACAAGGTTCCAACCTTCTTACCTCTTGCCACCACAAGAGCACCCTTGGTAACCTTCCAAGAGTCACTGTAAATATCACAGTACAACCATCACTTCCCAACTGCCCCTGCCGATATCAAATTTCATCTTAATGTAGGCACATGTCTGACATCCTTCAATAGCCAAGTATTCCCATTCTGCATCTTAACCTGAACAGAACCTTTTCCAACTATGCTGCAAGGCTCATCATCACCAAGAAAAACATGCCCAAAATCTCCTTGAACATAATCAACAAAATAATGCCTATGTGGAGTAGCATGGAAAGAAGCCCCTGAATCTAAAACCCAAGATTTAGTAATATTGTACAAAGAAAGAATCAAAGCATCCTGACATACATTACCCGTTGCCACATTTGCCTCCTTGTTTTCTTCTTGTTGTTTCTTCTTGTCTTGAAGCTCCCAACAGTCCTTCTTTGCATGCCCAGACTTTCCACAGTGCCAACATACTATCTTGCTTTTGGATTTTGACCTTGCCCGATCTTTTGATTTTCCACGGCTTCCTCTATTCTTCTGTCTCCCTCTAGTTTCCACTGTCAAAGCATTCCCTGAAGTAGAAGATTCCCCAGAGATTTTTCTTTGCATTTCCTCACTTAGAATCACCCCTACAACATCCTCAAACTTCAACTTTGAGTTAGCTGGAACCGAGTTGCTTACCGCCATTACCAGGCTATTCCAACTCTCAGGTAAAGAGCACAAAATTAATAAAGCCCTAACTTCTTCATCAAATTCTATTGTAACCGAAGCTAGCATGTTTACAACCGTATTAAAATCATTTAAATGATCTGCTACTGAACCATTCTCAGACATCTTCATATTAAACAACTTTTTCATTAAAAATATCTTATTAGAGGCAGAGGGTTTTTCATACAACTTCCCTAATGCATCCATCAGTTCTTTTGTAGTCTTTTCCTTTGAAACATTAAATAATACCGAAGATGCAAGACACAGCCGGATTGTCCCAAGTGCCTTCCTATCCAGCAAATCCCATTCCGCATCTGTCATGCTCGAGGGTTTGTTCACCTTCTCAGACAACGGAATATAAAGATCCTTCTGATAAAGGTAATCTTCCATCTGCATCTTCCAAAGACTGAAATTCTACCCGTTGAATTTATCAACCCTTGATCTTCCATCATCTGCCATAGCTCCCACTCAAGCTAAAACTTTCCCTGCGATTCAACACTTCAGCAAACCAAACCAGGCTCTAATACCAATTGTTAGGAAATAAGGGATAAAATATGTGGAATAATCCCTCACAGAATCGCAACAGTAGAAACTAATATGCAGAAAATATTACAGATCTCAAATAAAAGTGCAGAATAAAATAACACAACACAAAGAGACAATATTTAACGTGGTTCACCCAATTTGGGCTACGTCCACCAAGAATCACTTGCACATATTTTATTACAAGCCACCGCTCTCTCAATACAATACCCAGATCTGTTTGGAGCTATGCTCAACAAACTCTACAGAATTCACACCCGAATTCAAAACACATATGCAATGTTACATATACCTACCATATGCATAAAACCATATAAATAGACAACTGCTTAAGCAGTTTTACAAAACCGTGGGTATCAAAACCATGGGCCAAAACTGTCCCATAAACCTATGGGTCAAAAATCCCACCCATATGAGAAAAGCACGTTTCCTGATATATCGGGCACGTTTTAAGGCCATTTTTCGCTACCAGGGGCTGCCGCCCCGGACCCCGAACCTTGGCGAGACAACTGTGGAAAGTGTACAGTACTCTTAGTGTACAGTCTTCAACACTTTCACACATGAAAACAAAATTTCCCCAAAAGAAGTAGCCCCTATAAAAACCATTGAGAGAAAAATGCAAAATCATCTCTATTACCATCTAGCATCCAGGTTTAGAACATTGACTCTTTATAAAAAATATAGAATCCAACTACTTTCAAATGAAAATCAATAGAAAACAAAGAGATACACACTTGGTTAACTGAGAAAACTCTCTGTAACAAGGAAATGTTCCACCATTCTTTTAAAATGCCCACTACAATGTAAGCACAAGAAATAAAGAACCTGTTATAATAATTAAAGTTTAACCATGCATGTGAGAAGACTGGACACATCAAAATTTCTAATCATGCCAACAATCTTATTCGAAGGCTCAAGTCTTACCTAGCACTTGTTTCTCAATACTGGTCAAACAAATCTAGATCTTTCTAGTGCATCAAACACGATGAGGTGAGCTGGTCTAACATATTAAATGAGTTGGTCTGACATATTAAATGTCACAAGCCAAGTAGTCACTTCTATATTTTTTGTAGATCATAATTTATTTTAAGCCCCGTGCTCAATAGTTTTCAAATGAATTTTTATTTTTTTGAAACCATAGTTTGAGGAGAAATTTTATGTTTCCTCGAACTTAGCAAACAATAAAGGGACTAAGTCAATTTTCCAATGAAATCCTGATAAATATTAGTTTTCAATAAAATTATATATATATATATATATATATATATATATATATATATTTTATATGAAAATAATATTTATCAGGAATTTCATTGGACAAAGATATGATTGGTATTGGAAAATAAAATTAATAAAAGAGGTGGAGACAATATAAAGGATAATAAATAAACCATTTATCTTTATTAGTTTCTGCCAAAGGTAGGATAATATACATTTCATATCATTCAATTAATAATTTTATTGTGACCCAATCATATACAAGATTTTTTTTTCCCATGTCAAGATCTCTAATGTATAAACTTTGAATTGACATATTCACATAAATATAATCTTACATAAATCAATTTATTGTTATTTTGATTGGTGAGAAAAGCTGATTTGACTAATTTTTACCCTTATTGAGCTATAAGTTTTTCTTTTTTTTAAATAAAAAAAATACTTTTTTTAGATAAGGTAAAAATGGTTTGGTTTTTAGGGGACCAAAAAAACCCCGCATATACAGGGAGAAAGGATATAACAATGACACAAAAATAGGGAGACCTCTACATCCAAACCATGACAATAAACTAGAAACAAGCTACGCAATAACAACAAGGCCATCAAAGAAAGATAAAATACATACCACCCAGGAAAAACATGAGAAGGCACAACAAAGAGATAAGCCTTAGGAGCCACCACCAGGGTGGTGGCTATGGAGTACATGCTATGACCACTCAAACTTTGAATTTTTTGGTAGGACCTTAGTCCACTCGTCCCCGGATGGGCCCAAACCAAGGTCCACCAAAATACCACCTTCATTTTGAAACACTTCAAAATGATTCAGGGACACACCCACACCTCCACTGTCCAATCTACCTCCAAAAGGGGTGACCTTCTCCCCAAATTACAAACATCTATCAAAAGTGGCATCACCAGTTCTACCTCTTGATTTAAAAAAATCCTTGTTTTGAAGACCTTCAACAACTCATTCACCTAACCTGTCATCCCCCATCCTTTCATTACACCTTGACCCACTTACTAAAATCTTTGTAGTATCTTCCCTAATAACATTTAATGGATTTTTTGAATTTGAACTGAGAAGCTCTTCCAACATGCCAACTTGGCCTGACACTTTATCCATGTGTGGAGCCATGTAGGTTTGCATCCCCTCCACATAGTCAAACCTCCGATGCTCAATTGAAAGCGATGCATGTGGTTCCTCCAATGAACAAACTACCATTTCACCATCTTCCTTCTCCTCCATTTCTCCTCATCATCTTCTTCCTCAGACTGCACCATGCCTACTGGGCAACTAGGTTTACCATTACATAGATCGAGCACAGGCTGAGAACACCTAGTGACCCCGAATACCTCTGAAACATCAATTTCTTCTGATGTCTTCACTTCAGGCACTACATCTTATAGCTGGGATACATGGCACTTTAATATGGAGGAAAAGGAGATGCAGGGGCAAGTCAATGCCTCATAAACTGCTCACCTAAATTTCTCACAGATAACACATGATTGTTCGATAATTATTTTTTGTTCAAACTTGTATTTTGAGGTTTTCTAGAAGATTCTGCTAGGTACTAGAGCACCAACAAGGACATTGATACACAACCTAGAAAAAATCAAACATGAATGAGCCCTTGTAGCAGGGTCCACTACAATGAGCACCCCCATGGACCTGGCAATGCCATGGAAGACATCCAGATCCCAAAATTCTAGAGGCAAGCCAGCAAAGCGAATCCACATAGGGAGAGAAGGGAAATAAATTGCTTTTAGCCCAGGCTACCACTGGCAGATGATGAGAGCCATCTTTTTGAAAAACCATGGCCCTTCAATAAGCACCTTTTGTAGATCTTCATCCCTCTGGAAATAGAAAAGGAAGCTATCCTCTCCCATCGCATGCACATCCAGCCTGCAGGACCACTTCTACTTACACCATTCCCTGACAAAGTCAATATTCGGTCGCAAACCCCCAAATATTCCCACAACAACACACTTGAAACTATCTCTCGCTCTATCCACCAGGTCCTCTGAGATCTCTAACTGTGGTTCTCCTTCCACCCAAGAAAGAATGATCTTCAAGGTCTCCCTAGCTTTTCCTCCAAACAAACGTGAGGCCCAGGATCTGGCCATTGCAGTAGGAGTCGGGCTTGGAGAGAGATGTGCAGACATTGGAAGTCCTCCTAGAAAAACCTCACCAACAAATCAAACAATTATAAATGGCCAAGTGGCCTAACATTTATTATTCTCTATCAATCTATTAATTCATCTAGCTTATTTTTGATAGCCTGCATTGAAATTGATTATACTATGTGCTTGATAAGACCTTAGACATTCATTCATTGTATTTTGTGAATGACACTTAAAAAATGCAAAGAAGTATGCCACTTTGTCATTCTAGTTACTTATTATGATGAAGGCATATATAAAGTTGAGGTGAAGCTTTCTAAAACTAAAAATTGTAAGAGATCAAAGAACCAGACCATGTTCCCATACATGCATTAAAAATTTGAGGGTGAAAACACATCCACGTACGCATTCAAGGTGGAGACTCATTTTTAGTGGTGACTATCGTATCCCTTGAGAAGGGTATTGTAAAGGTTACAATGCACATGGCATTGGTTCTCAGAATCAAATCACTTTTTCTCACCGTCTTCTCCAATACTCTCTTCTTCTCCATTTTAAGCTTCAGATACCCTACTCTTGCAATTTCAAACCCTAACACCAAACCCACCTCTATTTTTGTTTCTTGTTTCTCCTCAATAGAAATCGATGGAAATAAGGATTCAGACCACAAATGCTTTTGAGGAAATTGGAAGCATCTACTGAATCATCTTCATCGGTGCCTTACGATGTCTTCATAAACTATCGTGGTATTGATGTCAAACACGTGCTTGCCACGATAATCTATGATTCCCTCGATTGCCTCAGACTCTGAGTTTTTCTGGATAAAGAAGAGCTTTAATTCAATGATTTCATACCAAATCAAATACAAATTTCCATGCATACTTCTTTCCTTCATATTTTCCCCCAATTATGCAGTCTCCATGGTGTTTGGATGAGATCTCATTTATGCTCAGAACTTCCAACAAAATTATTATTATCTTCTACAATGTTGAGCCCGCTGATATCAGAAGGGCGGCCAAAGGAATCTATGTCGGTGCATTTTCTGAACATGAAGACAAGGGCGTATACAGTTTAGAAACGATCGAGCACTGGAAAATGGTGCTCCATGACATTTCATATGAGTAAGTATCAACTAGTTTGTTCCCTTTTGTTACAACATGGTATTTATATAATGGGATATCTTCTTGCATCAAAGAAAATAGAGTCGACAACAATTTTTTTTGATCTTTTTAGATTCACATATATATTATATAATCTCCAAGTTTTGATTTTTTCCCCTTTGTGCTCTCTTGAATTTTTGATTATTCAAATTTGGTTTTTTCTAAATAAAATGTAAAGCTTAAGCTATTCCCTTTTAAGTGTACTTTTTCATGATATTGACTATTTATAAATGTTTTTGTATACACCTATTTGCTTGACATTTTTGTTATGATTTTATCACGGGTAGTTATGAAGGAAGGTTGTTGAAGAGCATTTTGAATTGTGTGTTGAAGAACATGAACAAAGTACCACTAGAGGTGGCCAGACATCCAGTGGGTCTTGATAAACTTGTTCATGAATTTGAAATAAGTGCACTTGAATCTTCTCAGAGTCTCCACGATGTAAACATTAGTGGGATTTTTGGTATGGGTGCATCTGGGAAGATAAAACTGGCTAAAGAAATATGCAATAGAAAAGGTTCCTCTTTTGATGGATGCAATTTCATTTTTAATGTGTGAGAAGCGGTAGCTAAAAAATATTTGCATACCAAGAAAAAAACACTATTGCAAGACCTTGGTTTCAAAGATAGAGATTTATCATTTGATAATGTAGAAAAAGGAAAGAGAGTCCTAGCTTTTTTGAGGCATATATATGATGTTTTTGGATTTTCGTGCTCATTGTGAGCATTTTGACCACACCTAGTGTGTGATGGCATTGTATACAAACTTGATTCACTATGATATATACAAATATCTCTTTTTATTTGGCTATCCTGTGCACCAGAGTTGACTTCATTTATGGTTTACTTCGCATGTGTACTCTTAGATGTTTAGAATCTCTGATTTTATATGCTTTTCAGAATGCATGCAGTGGATGATAAATGCTAACATAATGATTTTATTTTTGTTGTTTTTTTTATATGATGCTAATGCAAACACAATGTAATGTTGAAACTTTGGTTTTTCAAGCAATATTTGATACTTCTTGTTTTGTTGGAAAAATGTGATGAATGTAATATGATAAGAAAATGAACCCACTCCACTTCTAACCCCACACAACTAGTAAGATGTGAGGGCTCAACACCAAGAGCCAGGAGGGACGTGAGTTGTATGATTTTGATGAATGGAAGTGATGAGAGAAAGACAAGATTTTGACAGAAATCCAATTAGAAACCTACAACCTAACTCTACACACAGTTTACTACACAGTCTAGAATGTGATTTTCTTGCAAGTTTATCTAGACTTAGACCCGTAGATGGCCTCCTGATTGAAAAAATATGGTTTTAAGGTTTTAACTCTTTTGGAACATACACATCTAATTCACTTTCTTGGGATTTATGATTTCAAAGCACTTTTTATTGAATGAATTGCTTTTAACTTACTAATTTATTTGCAGAGACCCCCTACACCTTGCCCCATACTACCAGTAGGAAGCATGGGCTCATCACCAAGGACAAGGCATAGGTGAGTAAGGGCACTTCCCTCCTTTCCCAATCTCACGCCACTAGTAAGAGGTGTGGGCTCAACACCGAAGGTTGGTGGGGCAAGGAAGTGTGTAAATGAAAATTTTTTTGCATTGATTTGATTTGACTTATATAATTTTTTTTTTATTAAACTTTGAGTTGTGATTTTGGGAGGGAGAACTTTCCCCTAGCCTCAACCCCACACAACCAGTAAGATGTGAGGGCTCAACACCGAAGGCTGAGATAGGTGAACAAGCGATCCAGGTAAAATGTTTAGAATGATTTTTCTACCAAAGAGGGTTTTCTAGGAGAGGTATGACACCAAGAAGATTCTAGAATAAATCATGGGCAAAGACACCTAAGCTGGAAGAAAACTATGAGTATAACCAAGTATGCATGACTTGGTAGGATTAGTGTCAAAATTTTGTCTTATCTTGTTGAACTGATGAAATGATTAGAAATGTTGATGATAATATTGTAGATATTTGAAGAAATGTGATTGAATGTTTTGCCAATATTTTCAGAAGTTTTTGAAAGTTTCTTGAAAGATAAGTTCCTTGATTACAAATTTACAAAATGATCTAGCAGATGAAATGCAATGTGGATGCAATAGTGTACATGTGAAAATGCAGATGGATCATGCGTAGTAACATTTTAAGTGAAGTGAATTGATGGATTCACCAAATTCTTCACCCTCTAGAGTACACAGGTGATATGCCCCATTCTTGTAGTCCTCTAGGACTCGATATGGGCCCAACCACTTGGGCTTGAATTTCCTTCGTCAGTTTTCTTGTCTATCTAGTTGTCAAGTCTCAATACCAGATCTCCAATGAATATATCACATTCATATACCTTCTTATTGTACTACCGGCACATCCGGTCAGTGTAAGCTCTATGGTGTGCCTCAGATCTAAGCCAAGCTTCATCGAGGGTTTCTAGCTCAATGAGCCATGCCTCATGATATCCTTCTTCTCCTAAGATTCCTTGTAATGATATCCAGAGACTGGGTATCTCAACTTCAAGTGGTAAAACCACTTCCAACCTGAATACTAAGGAATATGGGGTTTCCCCCGTTGGTGTTCTTACTGATGTTCTATAGGCCCACAAGGCCAGAAATAGCTTTAAATTCCAATCGTTCTTGTTCTCCATAACAATTTTCAAGAGGATGGACTTTAACGTCTTATTAGTTGCCTCAGCCTATCCATTGGCCTGAGGGTAGTATAGAGAGGTTGTGTGATGATTTATCTTGAATTTTTCACACAACTCATGCACCTCTTCATTTTTAAATGATGTGCCATTATCAGAGATAATGACCTGTGGGACCCCGTATCTACAGATGATCTGGTTCAAGATGAACTTTGTAATTACAGACCCAGAATGGTGGTAAGAGGTATGGTCTCAATCCACTTTGTAAAGTATTCTATGGCCGTAATTATTAAATTGTGGCCATCTGTAGATGAGGGAGATAATTTTCCTATCAAATCTAAGCCCCATGTGGAAAAGGGCCAAGGTGTTGCAATCGGTTGTAGAGCTTGGGAAGGTATATGAATCTCGTGAGAGAATTCCTTGACACTTGTGGCACTTGCGTATGTACTCTACTGTGTCATGTTCTAGGGTGGGCCAGAAATAGCCCATCTGGTATATCTTTCTAGTGGTTGCATGTCCTCCAAAATGACCTCCACAGACCCCGTTGTGGGCTCCATAGAGGATATTTTCATATTCTTCCTCATCGACACACCTTAGCAACATTCTGTCAAAAGCTCTGTGATAGAGCACTTGTTCTATAATTACGTACTTGGCGGCTATGATGTGTAGCCATCTTCTCTGTTGTGAAGTTTCTCCCTCAGGGTATGTGTGGTCCATAATAAAATTGACAATATCTGAATACCATGGACATGCAGCAATGGGAGGTCTGATTTCTATGTAGTATATACACTCGTCGCGGAAACTAATGTCTATAGACTCTCCACAATCTAATGGGTTGTCTTCCAACCAATCGGAAATGATTTGTCCCTTGATGGATTTATGGTTGATATAGGTTAACTCAAATTCTCCCATTAAGGTTATGAAGCATCCAAATTTCTTGGACAAAGAACCTTGTGTTAGGAATGTCTGAAGACAATATGTTTTAACAATAACCCATGTGTTTCTTGGTTAAGCATGTAATGCCTTAACCATTTTGTTGCAAATACTATAGCGAGGCATTCCTTTTCCACCTGTGTATAGTGTGTCTCATAGTCTAGCAACATATGACTGATGAAGTAAATTACACATTCATGCTTGTCATCATCTTCTTGTGCTAACATGCAGGCTAATGAGATGTTTATAGCCCGAGAATATAAAATGAGGGGGCGATCTGATTTGGGAGGCATGAGTGTGGGAGGTGACAGAAGGAATCATTTGACTGATTCAAATGCCTCATGACACTCATCCATCCAGATGTTGCAGCAATCCTTCTTTAACAAATTATTTATCAGATGAATAACAAAGGTTAAATCAGGAATAAACCTTTGGATTGCACCGAGATTTCTGAGAAAGGACCTAATGCCCAACTCATCTGATGGTGGGGTCATTTCTAGAACTTCTCAGCTTTTTTTGGGATCCACATCAATCCCTCATGAAGAGATGATGTATCCTAGTCAAATTTCCTTCCCGTCACACCAAATACACATTTTTCTGGATTCAATGTAACATTGTATTCAATGAGATGAGAGAGGATGATGTGAAGCACCTCAGGGTGATCACATCACTTTTTGGCCTTAGCCAGAAGGTCATCAACATATGATTCCACAATCTTGTGAATTAGATCATGGAATATGTAAGTCATTTCCCATTGGTAAGTGGCACCAACATTCTTGAGACCAAATGACATGACTGCGTAGCAATAAGTTCCCCAAGGAGTAATAAAGGTCATCTTTGTTTGATCTTCCTCAGAGATCCTAATTTGATTGTACCCAAAGAAACCATCCATAAGTGACAACAACTCATAACTAGTTGTTGTGTCAATGATAACATCGATGGATGGTAGTGGGAAATCATCTTTGGGACATGCTTTGTTTATATCCCAAAAGTCAATGCAGATTCAAATTTTTCCATTCTTTTTAAGAATGGGGATGATGTTAGATACCCACATTGAGTAATCGATAGGTTTGATGAACCCCACCTATAGGAGTTTCATAACTTCCTCTTTAACCATTAGTGCCACCTTTGGTTTCATAGGTCTGGATTTTTGTTTGATGGGCTTGGCATCAGATTTGGTTACAAGATTGTGGACTGCAACATGAGGAGAAATTCTTGTCATCTCTTTATAACTAAATGTGAAGGATTTTGAATGTTCTTTAAGAATATTTGTGTGTATTTCTACTTCTTCAGGAGTCAGCGAAGAACCTAACTTCAAAAATTTTGGTTCCTCTTCCATGTCCTAATGTTGATGTCAATCGTCCCTTGATCAAAGAGGCATTACCCTCTTCAAACTCAGGTGGGGCCAGAGGTAGTTCTAGCTCCCCTTCCTCTTCTATCTCACAAATCTCAAGGCCTTCTGAGGAGGAAGGGTCCATCGTGTGATCTCCAAAATAGGAGGAAGAGTGAGGAATGAGAGAAAATCCTCTCTTATGATGTGTGGGATGTAAATTGTATAAGTGTTAAGGTACCCTAAGATAGCCTCATCATTTTCTACATAATCTAGGGTAGCAGGCTCATTCTCAGCCTCAATGTATGCCAAGATTGGATTCGTTGGCATTTTGTGAACTAAGGGTTCAGGGTGAACTGAAACTGTGAAGTTGGTATCTTCTAATTCTTTGCTCGAACAGAAGTGGGAACAGAAGTAGCTATCGAATCAGTCAGAAGGTTTTGTTCATGTGGGATGGATTTGATTGAAATGAAGTCAAAACCTTTACTCAAGTTGATTACATTAGTTTTTAGAGCGGCAATTATTCCACCCTAGTCTCATATACCTCTGAAACTTGGTTAGCGACTAGCTGTGAATCACCCAACACTCTAATATTACAAGCACCCATCCTCTTGGCTACTATGAGACCAAGAAGGAGATCCTCGTATTCTACACCATTGTTTGTACATTCAAAATTTAGCTTGAAGGAAAAAGGCATGACCTTCCCCTCAGGAGAAGTAAGGATCACACCTGCCCCAGCGCCAAAGTGACATTTTTCTCCATCGTAGTTAAGAGTCCAACAATTTCTTGGGAAGATTGATGCTTGATCACTTTTTGTATCTTCTTCCCTTGCTTCTGAGACTTCAACCATGCAAATTCCTTCAGCGGGAAGAGAGCTGAGTCCCAGAGCATGTCCTATGCCCATGGAATCGAATGGAAGGAGAATGGGTAAATCATTCTCCAACAACTCGAAAATATTCACCGTGGTTTCTATTGATACCATCTCAACAATCACAGTTTCATATTTGACTGCAGGAATCCCTTCGATCAAACTAGTAGTTTCTAATTCCATTGTGGGAATTAGTTTTTTCTCTGGTGTTGAACTCGTAGGTTTGTTTCAATTGGTTTGTGGGGAGCTCAAACTCAGTATGCACCCCAGGTTTCTTCTTTAGGTTAGCCAGGTGAATGTCAAAGGGCTTTGGGTCACCCTGTGCAATGAAGACTTTCCCCAAATGTAGGAATCTGACTTCCTGAAACAATGTGGAAGGAATCACCTTCATGCGATGTATCCAAGGACGACCGAGAATCATATTATAGTTAGTTTCCATGTCTATAATATAAAACTCTGTAAGAACCATCTTGGGCCCTAGGGTAACTGGTAGCACTATGGTTCCAATCGATGTTTCCTTGAGGCTATCATACCCTCTCAATGTGTTTCTTGTTGAAGAGAAATTGGTTTCTCTGTAGCCTAACTTCTGGAGAAATGAAAAGGGGACAATGTTGACTGTTGCCCCATCATCGATCATTGCATGCTTTACGTAATTGTTGTAAATCCAAACTTGTAGATACAGAGTTGGATCACCTCTATGTGCCAACTCAACATCTGTGGGCATCTTACTGATGTCGAATATAAACCTGACATCTCTTTTGGGCTGCCAAAGAGGATGTACGTCAAAGTCTATGTGATTTATTTGCACCTCCAGAGGAGGGGTGACATTGATCAAATGCCCAAGACCCAATGCTTCCAATAAAGTAGCTCTATGAGTAGGGGAGTTCTTCAACAAATCCAAGAAGGAGATGTGAGAAAAGGTCTTTGTTAAATCAGTGATCAAGTCATAAGCCCCCACCAGATTTGGAAGTGTTGGAACATCATCTAACATAGATGGGTAAATAGGAATGGGCTGCAAAGAGTAGTCTCGAGTTCTCGTAGTGGCGTTTATTTGGGGTTTGGTTTCTAGCTCTACTAGACCCACAATCTTAGTTTGTTGGTGACCATCCAATGGAGGTGCCACCAATGGGTTTGATGAAGTCGAAGCTTCATGATCATTGTTTCCCACTGAGATACCCTTGTTTGTACCCTGAGGGTCCAACTTACCATTGTTAGGACGCATTGGAAGGGGATCGTTAAAGATCCTGAGTGGTGTGTTTTGAGGGGATATAGGCCCCATGCTAGTATTCTGAGTTGGCACCATAGGATTCACCAAAAACATCTCAACAAAGAGTTGTCTTTGGTCCTCTGGTAGACATTGAATGAATTTATTACAGTCACGACATGTTCTAGCATCATGCCCTTGGACCCTATGGAAGCCACAATACAGGTTAGGATCATAATCCCGAGGTCTTTGGTTGTGTTTTGTTGCGGTCCAAAGTTCTGATTGTTATTCAACTATTGGTTATTGTAATTGAAGTTTGGAGGCCATTGCCCTTGATTTTGATATTGGTTTTGGTACCCGTTTGGGTACTGGTTAGGGCCTTGAGCTTGAACTTGTTGTTGTTGTTGGGGTGGAGGATGATTAAAATCCACCACGTTGATTGTAGGAGTGAAGTTGTTACTCCTCTGATTGTTACCATTCGTGTTGTTGTTGACATTATTTGTGCTTGAGGTGTTAACAACATTTGGTTTCTTTTCTTGGTCTGTAACACCATCGGTTGTAACACCACAGTTTTTGTTGAGGACCTTAGGTCCTTGATTGTTGTTTGTGTTGTTGGGGTAACTTGAATTACCTTGATTGGGAGTGATCAATCTCCCATTTGAACCATAGGTATTTTGACCACTGTCTATTTCCACTTGATCAATGTGGAGAGCACCCTCCAACACCTCTTTGTAACTCCTTAGGGGGAACTTCTGGACTTCTTCCTTCATTTCCCGGTTAAGAGAGTGAAGGAATAGATCACAAAGCTCCATCTGATCCATGTTGGGAGCACTTTCTGAAGAGTAGAGGACTTTCCACCATCTCTGGATGAAATGTGCAACAGACTCATTGTGCTCTTGCTTTATATGTAGGAATTCCCTGATTCCTGTTCTCAGTAACTTGTTCATGTTGAAAGCTTTGATGAATTCAGACATGAGTTGTTTAAAGGAATGTATTGAAGGCTTCAGGTATCCTATAATACCAATCAAGAGTGATTCCTTCAAGATTCTTAGGGAATATCTTTGCTACAACTGCATCCCATGGGAGAAGCTCTCGAATGTCAGTTGCATATGCTTTGATATATGCATTTGGATCTCCCTCCCCTTTAAATTTGGCAAGTCAGGAAGAGGTCATGGAAGCGTTACGATTCATATGGTAAATTCCAAGGGATCCTTAAGATATTTAGTGTATGTGCCCAAAGTATAGGACTCTACCATAGATGACCCCTGATGGGGAGGTGGAGTAGGCATAAGAGGTTGATATGGTGCAAAATAAACGTTTGTAGAGGCATAAGGCATCCCCTGTGGCTGAGCATATGAGCCAGGAAAAGAGAACATGTCCCCCTGTGGTGATTTGGAATACATGTGTAGATATGGGGGAACATTACTCTGGTATGGAGTGGGAGGCACAAAACCAGGGAACGTTGCATACCAGTTGGGATGACATTTGAGAATGCACTTCTAGTTGGTGCCTATTGAGGGTATTGTATGAGGTGTGAAGGGGCATACCCAAGGTGCCCAATCCTGTGAGGAGATCTCTAGGGCTAGGAACACCCATGTAAACTGGAGGAGGATTTGGTGTAGTAGGTACTTGGCCAAAGTTTTGTGGATGATGGAGAATCCTTCCTTTCCCAGTAGAAGATGAGGCATGAGTAGCCTAGGAAAGTTCCAATTCTCTAACCCTATCCACCAATGTTGAGATGACCTCACCTGATGATGGTATGGTGTTCTATTTTAGCACACATTGTTGAACCTTGTTAGGTTGCAAAGGAGTGTGATATCCTGCTATGAACTGTTCGTTGTTTGGCCACCCCTCATTAGAAATGTTTTCTGTTGTGGGAGGGGTAGAGGTGTTATTCTGAAGTAAGACATCAACATATCCTTGCATCCTATCCAGAGATTGGTCCATATTTTTGAAGCACTGTTCACTTTGGGTGATAACGTGCCATAGGTACTCCTCATGAGTAATGGTAGGAGTGAAGGGACTGCATACTAATGATTTGAGGTCTGAACAAAACCTGAGGAGAGGAACCTTGTTCTCCCAGTGAATGTCATATTGTTAGAATTTGAGAGTTCAGGATGTGGCCCATGTGTAAGTTGATCAATCTCCTCGATCCTGACCAAGGATCCATTGTTGGTCCCTTGAGGAGGAGGAGTTTGAGACAAAGGGAGATTAGTTGAGTAGTTTTCCACCCACCCAGATAGTGAGGGTGACTGTTGCCTACCCATTTGGTAGTAATATGCCTCGAGACCCAAAATGGGTTGGTTGTATCCATCTTGTCCTGACATATTTGGGGGGTATATGAATACCCACAGAATAATGGGAGAGGGAGAAGATGGATGAAAGAAATGGAAATGAAAAGAGACTAGCTCTTCACGTTGGGTTCACCAATTTATACGAATGAAAATTGACACGTGATCTTTAATTGCATTCAACCTCCTGAGGTCATGTTGGGACAACTGATGTGGAATGAGTGGATGGCTATGGGTAGCAAAATATAGAGAATATGTGATATATGGACAAAAATATGTGGGAATGGGATGAACAAGCTATCAAGGAAAAATAATGTCCTCGACTCGCAATATCGGGATCTACTCGTCAAGGGAAAAGAAGGCCCTTCTAACCTGAATGGGTCTAATGGATGGGTTAGAAAGAATAGCCACACGAAGACTCCAATCAATTTCGAGCTCCATGGAAATCCTTTCTAATGGTTGTGGGATACGTGGAAAACCAATGGGTGCCTCGTAATGATTTCTAGACAAGGTCATGGAATAAATGAGAGAGAGGTGTGGTTCCACTAGCTCTATGGGTGGTTAGCTGGTTCAGTCCAGAATGTGAGGGCTCGATGAGCTTATTCGTTTAGAATGTTCAGTTGTCTGATAATGTCTGGTGGAAGTGGGGATGTTCTAAAGACTAGTGTACGTAATCCGGTGTCTAAGTCTAATTGGTTTTTGGGCCCGTTTGGTTGGGGGACCACTGGATCACAACCGTAAACTCTCTCTGGTCATGGTCCTTGTATGGTCATATGAAATCTAGACTCTATTGTCAGGGGAAGTCCAATATTCATAAGCCTTATCGGCCTTGATGTTTAAAATGTTCAATTGTGTAATTTTTTTAGTACCGTGATGGTGTTCTAAGGACAAGCATATGAAGTCCTATGTCTGTAAGCAATTTGGGCTCTTTTGGATGGGGGACCCATGGATCACTATTGTATGTTTGTTCTTGTTGTGGTCCACTTATTGTCATGTATGTGTTTAACCTAGGAAATAAATAACAAACTAATCTAATTAAATAAAAGCTACACTATGTTTTTGTATTTTTCCAATATAAAAGAAATAAAGCAATACAAAACAATTAATCTAATTAAAAGAAATATTTTTGTGCTTTCTTGGAACTTTCTGGAATTAAATGAAGAAATTAAAGCTTCTAATCCTAATTAACAAATCCTATACAAATAAATAACCAGATGTAGTTATTTATCTGTGCAATAGTGTATTAAATCTATTCTAATCAAAACAAAGCTTTTTCCAATTTATAGTTGTGGATTATTAAATCTTCTTCTATCTCAGAGACACGGGAAGATTTAAAGCTTCAGAAGCTTTTCTTCCCCTGTAACTTCCCAGATAGAATATGTGAGGATTTAAGGGAAACCAAAATTTACAACATATTTATTATCTATGGTGATATAGCAAGCTTCCTCTAGATATTCTTCCCTCACAAATCCACAGGGATAGGAAGGGAAGGATCTATCACCAGAAACCTCTATAGAAGATGTGAAAAGCTTCTTGGAAATGAATCTAACTATTTGCAATAAAGGAAATTGATTTCTTCTACTCTATTTGATATGTGTGCATACGTTCAAAAAATAAATAAAGAAATGAAGAAACTCAATAACAACCCCAACCTGGAATTACAGTGCAGAGGCAATCTAGTTGTGGTATCACTTTGTCCCCTCAGTTGTCTTTACCAATATTATGTGTCCACTTGAGTCCAAATAGCTTGGGAATGTAGAGGAAGCTAGAAGAAGAAAGTGTTGGAGCAATGGAAACTTGATGGTAGTCTGGTTGCAATGCAGACAGAAGAAAGACAATGCAAGAGAACAGAGCTTGATTGTGTAATTTCTAGCAAGATTGTGGCAGCTCAACTAAGCAAGATACACAAATAATCTCTGGCCATTTTCTTCAGAAGAAGTGATGGTTTTATAGAAGGTTGGTTGGGCAGTGCACTATCACACTTGGCAGCCATGGGGTGCCACATCAACACATGAAGGGGTAGTTAAACAGTCAATTAGAAATCACAAGTGAAAGAGGAGATTGCCACAAGTCAGTCAATCTTAAAATTAGCTAAAATGATTGAGAAACGTGTTCTAAAAGTGAACTGAAGTGAAGCAACACACGTCTAATTCATGCATGAAGAGTTCTAAAAAATTCACAAAACCACCAATAGGGTGGCGGTTACACAACTGCCACCCAAATAGGGTGGTGGTTACAAAACCGCCACCTAGGTAGGGTGGTGGTTTTGTAACTATAGGCCAAAACTAAGGAAAAATTGATGTGGGAAGCTGCAGAAAAGTAGGAAATGGCTAAGGTAAAGTAGGCTACAAATATAAGTTGCAAAGAGGTTAAAGAGCTCGAACACCTTTGGAAAAGACATGAAGCATTATGATGAATCCATTCCTTCCTTTAAGTTCTTGACATTCTTCTTGGGTGTACTACTTGGTGTGAAAGTCTCATCACTTAAGCTCTCATTTTCTATTTCGATGTCTGATAAAATTTCATGTTGTATTTTATATATTTGTTCTAGTATAAGCTTGAGGCTGAAATTCTTCATCACTTGCACTAGAATTTCCTTCCTTCTTAGATTTACCATTACCTCCTGATGGCTTTCTTGAACTTGTCTCTTCATTATCTAGTTTTTACTCTTTCTCGATTAGTTTTATATGATTGTGATTGATTTCATCCTTTCTCCTTTATATGAGCTTCCTCTTATGACAGTGTCTTGCACAATGTCCAACTTTGTTGCACTTGAAGCAAACAAGTTGATTCTTGTCTCTAGGTGTTCCCTTTTTCAATTCTTTCTTCATAGGTTCTTCAAGACAAAATTTTACTTTGTGACCCTTCTCATGACAATCATAACAGACTTTATTCTTCTCATACTTAGTCCAACAATCTCTCTATGGTTGTTCTTTGTCTATCTTTCTCATATAGTCTCTAGAACTATGTCCAAAAACATGACATGAAAAACAAGTTCCATAACACTTACTAGGGAATCTCCTTGCATTTGGTTGTTTGATGATCTTCTTGTGTCCTTGATATGATGCATGCATTAACTCACTCTTCAACTCATTTTTCCTTTCTTGTTCTTGCTCCTCTCTTAGTGTCTTCAAATTTGCATTTAGTCTATCACATTCTTTAGCCTTTTCTCTGATAGTTGTTTGACATGGCTCATGAAAAGATTCATGCTCCACTTCATTATAATTTTCTTCACTTATAAGAATAAAACCTAATTTGTCATTTGGATGGTTTTGTTTTTTTAGTAACTCATTAAGATTTCTTGAATATTTCTCAATTATTTGATACATCATCAATTTACTTGTGGTTTTTTCTAATCAACCCTTTAGGGTCGTCAAAGGAATTCACTGTCACTGTCGGTCCTTAAAGCCATTTTTGGTGAACATTTGAATTTTGCCGCTTGGAGTTAAAATAAGCATTTTGATTGCCCATACATGCACTAGATAATGTTCCTAGGCTCCTCCATGCTTACTTGGTCTTTTCATGAACTTCATTGTTCCCATACACCTCATTAAGATCCAGAACTAGGCCTAAATGGACCAGTTACAACTGTGACTCCCAACATTTGACCAGTTGATCATTCCAAAATATCTTTCACATGTTAGAATCATCATGTATGACCTATAGAACATTCGTTCCATGCTTACCATCTCCATGCTTTTAGTGGTCTCCTGCTTCACTGACTAAGCTTACACCATCCTAGACTAATCTTGGAATAAACCTGAAACCTCTTTCTGAGCTCCAACTATCATTGAGAAGGCACTACTAATTAACTTTCATGCCTCTGACTGAGCTTTACTTCACCATTCACACATTTTCCATCAATGCCACATGACATCAATGACAACACCAATTACAAGGGTTCAACATATTTGCCACCTTCCCATCTCAATCCTCTCCCTAACCATCTTCCACCATCCAAATCCCACTCAACACCCAAACATCATCTGTCAACCAAATCTCATCATACACCCAAACATCCCTCACCAACCAAAAACCAAAACAAATCTCACCTCCCATCTTTTGTTAAGTTTGGCCTCTTAGCAGATGGCAAAACTACAACCCCCTACCTCATGATGACCACATGGCATCATCTTCCCCATCCACTTCATATCCTAGAGCCAAAACAATGTTCGCTAATATGAAACATCGAGGCAAAGGCTTAAGCATCTATGAACAAGGAATTCGCGAACTCATCTCCCTTCATCAAAATTCAGGTCATTTAGGCTTAGGGTATAAACCTAACACTACCAACATCCCTCCTGCTACTCCATCACAACCCATTTCTACCACTCCTCTTGTTGATCCTACCATCCCAATTACTCAACCCAATCACAAATCATTTAACCCCCCTACAAATACCAAAGACCTAAAAAATGATTGAACACATAATTCGTCACTTGTGCATGGATGTTCTTTCCTTCCCACCCATCTTCCTTCCATCCAACATTCAAATCGCTTTGCATCTAATCCATTCTTATCTTCACATCCATTCATATCCTCCACCAATCCATTCATTTTAAGACTTGATCAACTTTCTCACACATGTTGTAAGACCTTAGTACCTACTACAATCATATGACATTGGTCTATCATTACCTCCAACATTCAAGCATAATTGTCCTCCTAGAGATCCACACACTTTAACACACAAAATCAACTTGTGGTGAAGACCCTTGAGGGCGTCTTTTGACACTCTAGCCAATTTCATCTCCACACTCATTTCCATCCCCCCATCAAGCCACTAGAGTTCTCAAGAGAATGGAACCTCTTTCTTAAAAAAAATCCAAATATAAAAAAATATATATCAAAATCTAAAATATCAAATAAAATCCACCTCAAGATTATAATATCAATTGTAGCAAAAAAAATATTATTCACAATAACTATGAGGTATGCTTTTGTAGAAATTAGATGAAACCTTAACGTCTTAATGCAAAACTACAACCCTAAATGTGAATATGGAATTACTATTCTTAGAATTATTATAATATTAATAAATTATTACAATTATTATAATAACAATTTACAATTAAAATAAATAGTAAATTATAATAAATATTATTATTGTTGTTATTATTATAATATAGAGGTAATAATACTAACTACTACTATTATAATTATAATTATAAAACTAATAATAGTTAATTTAATATTAATAAATTATTTAAATTATAATAATGATAGCTATTATTTTTATAACTATAATTATAAATGTAATAA
The DNA here is from genome assembly GCA_019776745.2 of Taxus chinensis. NCBI lineage: Eukaryota > Viridiplantae > Streptophyta > Pinopsida > Cupressales > Taxaceae > Taxus > Taxus chinensis. Next base: position 37,517 of record JAHRHJ020003223.1, read on the forward strand.
TTCTTTTTATAATTATACTTATTGTAATATTAATATTAATTTTGAGTATGTAATAAGTATAATAATGTTTATAAGTATTATTATTATAATTACAAAGTGTTATTATGTTAAGAATAATTATTTAAATATTATTGTTAGTCCTTGACGTAACTATAATAATCACTTTCTTATTACTCAATTTTTTTCAACCAATCACAATCAACTATTTTTATTTCATATGGTGTAGGCAATATTTTTAAACAATTTATTTTTTTAATTCATTTATAAATATCAATTTTAATGTATGCAATTGGTTGATACATTTTCTATTTATTCCCATACTACAAAATATGTCATAATTCATTCTATTTTCATGGACAACTTCCCTATTTTCATGCAACACTTTTGAAACAATTTTTTTAGTTGGAAAACAATAATAAAATCTGCTTAAGCCTTTGCAATTTTTTTCACATAACATGTAAAAATCCGCTTATATTTCACGGTCATTTATTGGACACACATAAAGCTATTGTTATTCCACTTGCCATTGCTTCAGTATGCAGTAGAGTTCTACAAAAGGATCAGGAATTCACTAATTTTGGGGGAGTTTCCACCATTCTCCACCACATTCACCCGTAGGCTAAAATATTCAGGAACTGGATCTGTTAGGGTCTTCCATGACGTGAGATGTTTACCATAGGTGATCTTCATTCCCAGTAGCCACGTGTTCATCGGATTATTGAAGTTCTCCCAAACTGCAATACCATTGTTATTCTTCTTTTCCTTTGTAGTTTTATTTTTATTAATGTCTGCCATTAAAAGTTGGTTTCCAGAATCCATAATCATGGCGTTAGAAGCCCTCTGGTGGTTTTTCATCTCCCAAATGGAGGTATTGTTGACCTCCACGATGGCAAGGTGACCCTTTTCTTTAAATTTCAAAGCCACGAAGCTGTTGACTAGGTTTCCCTTATTAGCGACCCAGTCATAGGTTCTAAGAGGTATTTCAATGTTGTAGTGCCCACTTCCCTTTGACACCTAGTACTATTGATTTTGATACTATTGACTCTACTTATGGAGATTTTGTATTATTCTGACTTAGCATGATGTAGATGTTAGAGATATTGAGACTATTGTTGGTTTCTGATTCTTCGTATGATGAGTGTGGACTTTTAGAGACAATTTTATATTGATGATGTTATGCTGTTGACATGGTTATATATATTTCTGATATGCGATATTTTTGTCACATTGAGTAGACATTTTGTTACTTGTATTAAAAATAATATGAATAGCCTTGGTGTAATCTAACTTCGTGAAAACAAAAGATATATAAATGTGTGTGTGTGTGTGTGTGTGTGTGTGTGTGTGTGTGTGTGTGTGTGTGTGTGTGATTTCTTGATGTGGAAATGTTGAATGGATTCAACAAGTTTTTGAACTATCTTAACCACGATGGGAAATAAGCATATCATGATCGAAAAATATTTTGGGAAAAGGTATCTTGAGTCTAAATTTGCCTCAAATCCTAATATTTCTGTCTTGACATTACGTCAAATTCACTATTGTAGTAAAGGTAAAATTTAAACATTGAATAAACATTTGAAAAACATGAGCTTAACATAAGAACGAGTGAATTACGAACTTTGTATGCAATTTGAAATATGTCAAATAATTATGTAAGTAATGGAGATTGTCGTAAGAGATATAGAGCCAACTTAAATGGTTGAACTGTAAGTTGAATGTGAAATAAATTTAACAATCTATAGGTGGAAAAATAATAAAATTATCCTTAGATAATAATGTTCCTGGAATGTTTATCGTAACTAAGATGTAATCATAGAAATAATGTGTTATGGGTTTGCCAATCCTTGAGTCCCTTTCTTGTGGTTGGGTCATTACTAGAATTCGTTCAGTGGGGAAAGTGTGGCATCGACATGTATATGGTGTTGTCATGTGTTTATGTGAGTTGATGACTTAAGTAAGTGTCTAATGAGCAATTGAATTCTCTACTTGAGCCCTTGTGGTGTTGTCTAGTGAGCAATGTAAGTCAAAAAAATTTATCCTAGTATTTTTTATAAGTTGTATTTGTGTGTGATATTTGTGGGTGTTACAGTATTGACAGCTTGAGGGTCATGAGAGAGGCTTCATAGCAGCACCAATGTTGACAGTTAAAAAAGAAGAATTACCCATAACTTTAGCGGACTGATTACAGAAATAAAATAGCTTTTCAACAGTCATCCCCTCAACATAAACGCCCAGCCAATTTGCAAACGATGACCATTTGAAAGGGTAGAAACCCACAAGTGTGGCGTACCCCAAGAAAAGACTCCGCACATGCCTAGATCACCCTCGATTACTGTTGAAATGGACATGTGAATTTGGCATCTTTAACAATGATGATCTCAGTCATGTGAGGAATGTCAATGTGATCATTCCAAACTTTGTATTGTTTAAAGCAAACACCTCCATTGATTAAAGTATTTGTTGCACCATTACCCTCCCAGTATGTGTGACAAACAATATTTTACATTTTTATTTTAAAATATTAATATTTTTTACTTTTTTAATTTTTTAGTATTTTTCAAGTTTCTTTTTTTATTAATTTATATTGTTTCTTATTTTTAATTTTTTAGTTTATAGTTATTAATTTTTTTACTAATTTTTATGGAATTCTAATTGTAATTATTTTTAAAAAAGAAATTCAAATTTTTTAATTAATTTATGTTTTTTTTTTTTAAAATAAGACTTTTACATATTTAAATTTTCATCATTTTAATTTTTAAAGTTTAACAATTCTTATTAATTTTGAATTTACATTATTTTTTACTAAACTTAATTTTATTTGGAACTTTTTATTAATTTTAAATATACAATATTTTTAACTTAAACTAATTTTATTTTTTATTATTAATTAATTTTATTATTATTATTTTTATTTTTTACTTTTTAATTAATTAATTATTTTTTATAAAATTCTAACTTTTATTAATTTTTATCAATTTTGATGGATTTTTATTAATTCCTATATTTCAAAATATTTATAAAGTTTTGAATTTTGAATTTTATTAAATTTTTTTCTTATTTTTTATTAATACTAAAGTAATACTAATTTTCAAATTTTATTAATATTATATTTATATTTTTTTATTTATTTTTATAAGGAGGGCTACCCCACATCGCAATGAGCTAACTAATCCTTACTTTGGTCTTACATTTTGCCAAGTTAAGGACATGAGGGCGAGCTCGGACAAGACTAGTCCCCTAAGATCCACACAACCATTGCTATTATAGTTATTCTCTTTTTTATTTTTTATAAAATTCTAATTTTAATTAATTTTTATCAATTTTGATGGAATTTTATTAATTCATATTTTTCAAATTAAATTTAAAGAAATTCTAATTTTAAAATTTTATTAATATTAATTGTTTCTTATATGTTAAGGGAAATTCTAAGCCCATTAAATTTTATCAATTTTCATAGATTTTTAGTAATTCCTATTTTTTTTTTTTAAAATATAAAGATTTGAATTTTGAATTTTATTAATTAGAATTTTTAATTTTAAGAAAAATAATAATTTTCAAATTTTATTAATATTAATTTTTTTTATATGGTGGGGTACCCTCGCGACCGAACCCAACGAGCTAACCTATCCTTACCTTGGTTAAACATTTTGCCAAGTTAGGGACAGGAATGGGCGAGCTGAGATGGTTTTTATTAATTCCTATATTTCATGGAATTTTGGAGAAAAATTAATTAATTTTTAAGTTTTATTAACTTCAAGGAAATTCTAATTTTCAAATTTTATTAATAGTATTTTTTTTAATACGTAGGGGTGCCCCATGGCCCAACCCAATGAGCTAATCCATCCTTACCTTGGTCTTACATTTTGTCAAAGTTGGGGACAGGAAGGGACAAGTTGAGGCAATACTAATCCTCTATGATACACATAACCATTGCTATATAGTTATTCTCTTTACCCATTTTTTTACCTTGGTCTTACATTTTGCCAAGTTGGGGACAAGGGAAGATGCAATTAGGATAAGACTAGTTCCCTATGATCACACAACCCATTACTATATAGTTATTCTCTTTATTATTTTTAATAAATTCTAATTTATTAATTAATTTTATTTTTATTTAAATTTTATTACTTATTTTAATTTTTATTAATTTAAGGAAATCTAATTTTTATTAATTCCTATATTTCAAAAAAATTCGAAGTTCTAAATAACCCATCCTTACCTTGGTCTTACATTTTTTTAAGTTGGGGATAGGAAGGAACAAAACTAGTTTCTAAGATGTAAAAAATTGCTATAAGTTATTCATTATTTTTTGATAGGAAGGGATACCCCCAACAGCCGAGCCCAACGAGCTAACCCATCCTATTACTTGATCTTACATTTTGCCAAGTTGGGGACAAGGGGAAGAGGACATAGACATCCCTAGGATGCACACAACCATTGCTATATAGTTATTCTCTTTATTATTTTTAATAAAATTCTAATTATTTTTAATTATTTTGATGGGTTTTTATTAATTTTCTAAATTCTAAATTTTCATAAGGAAATTCTAATTTATATTAACTTTTACTTTTCAAATTTTATTAATATTAAATTTTATTTTATACGGATGGGTAACCTTTTTGCACGGCCCAAATGAGCTAAACTCACCCTTACCTTGGTCTTTACATTTTGCCAAGTTAGGGACAAAAGGGATGAGCTGGAGCAAAACGTCCCCTAGGATGCACGCAACCACCCTCAACTCACATACATTAATTTAAATTTTTTTAAATTCTAATTTTTAATTTTAATTTTTGACTTTCATTATTACTTTTAAAAAATTATCCTTATTTAATTTTTTTTTATTATATTTTACTTTAAACAATTTTTCTGTTTTAATTATTATTTATTCTAGGATTCGTTAATTTTTTCTTATAGTTATTGCTATTTTATTAATTTTTTTAACTAATTTCTTATTTTAATTATTTTTATCAAATGTTTTTTTAATTTAATTATAGTTTTGCACTTTTAAATTAATATTGATTTTTTAAAATTATTATTAATGAATCTTCTTACTAATTTAATTTTATCTAAGTTTTGAATTTATATAATTTTAAAATTAATTTGATTATTATTTAGAAGTTCCATTTATTACATTTTTTATCAATTTAACCCATTTTTGATTGATTTCTTACTTTGTATTTAAGTTTAAAGATTTTTGATTACTGCAAATATTTAGTTAATTTCATCAATATTGCGTATTTGGTTTATTTATTTATTTTATTATTATTTAATTTTACGAAATTTTTATTATTTTTTTCCAATTTTAACGATTAATTTTTTTATCTGATGGTCTTTACATTTTTATAGATTGGGGATTTTTAATCGTTGGGGCAAGACTTTTTTATTGATCACAACCATTGCTTTTAGGTTATTTTGAGTTATTATTTTCATAATAAAATTATAATAATTTTTTTATTTTCATCAATATTTTATTATTTATTTTTTAAATTATTTATCTATTTCGAAATTTGATTTCCATTTTAAGTTTTTAATTTTTTATTATACTTTCATAATTTGTTTTAAATTTTCAATTTGCATTTTTTCAAATTCTTTTATATATTTATTAACCTTTTTTATTTTTGTTTTAGTTTTAATATTCTTTTAATTGCAAATTTCCAATTTAGCTAATTTTTAATGGATCCCTTACGATTTTTAATTTATTTTGCAAGATTAGTTTATTAAGATGCTCACATGAAACCGCCAATTCATAATCAATAATTAATTTTTTTACTTTGTTTATTATTTTAATGTTTTTAATTTTTATTAATATTTAATTTTTCTTAGTTATTACATGTTTGTTTAAATAATTTTAAATTTTTATTCATTTTTACTGATTTTATGATATCCTAATTTTCAATTTATTTTGTCAAATTTTTATTCTGACCTTTTTTTCCAGTTTTATCTTATGAATTTTGTAATTTTTTACTTCCTATTTAAGAATATTTGAATTTCATTTTTTTAAAGGAATTTTTTTATTTTTATTTTTTTGATTGGAATTAACGACTTAATTTTGATTATTTTGTTATTGTTTAAAATTTGAATTAATTTTAATAATTGTAAATTTTTTTAATCATTTCATATTTTTAATTATTATATGATATTTCAAATGTTTTTGATTTTGATTAATACAAATTGAAATTTTAACATTTTATTTGAATTATTAATAAAGGACTATTCTAATTTTTATTTTTGATTGGAATTAAAGATTGGTTTTGAATTTTTTTATTGTTTTAAAATTTGAATTAATTTTAATAAGTAATTTTTAAAAAATCATTTCTATAAATTTTGATTGTTATATATTTAATTCAAATTACTATTTGAGTGACAAACAATTTGAAATTTTAATTACATTTTATTCGAATTATTTAATTGATGGTAATTTAAAATTCTGAATTTTATTTTTTTCAGTTATTTTCCTATTTATTTTTTGATGCGCCAGAATTAGCAAAAACTTGACAATTAGTCATTATAACTTGAGCTCCGGATGTCCGCTTGAGTCCTTTTTTTTAAAATTATTATTGGTAAATAGTTTTTTGAAAGGGACTACCCTTGTACAACAAGGCTCAGAAGCTAAATTTGAAAAATAAAGCATAAGAAAAGAGATCAAAATCCAGATAGAACAATAGAGTTCAACTGCAGGAAATTGTCTGCAAAGAAAAACCAACAACCAACATCTCATCAGCAAAGAAACAGCTGATGTAAAGCACCCAAACAACAATGGCATAACATCACCATTGCAAAAAAACAAGTTGAAGAATCATCAAGGCGAAGAGGTGTCCTGCTTGGTGATAAAAAAATTTTTTTACTAACCCTTACCCAATCTGATGAAACCTCCGTGGATGAAGGAAAAGGAGAAGATTCTTTAGTCACAAATGAACCAGTTGGGACGGCCATGTTTTTATCCAGATCTTTATCATTTTCCTTATTATCACCAACTACTTGTGCATTTTTCATGATGCTCACAATTTGAGTTTCAAATAGAAGGGGTTTTCAGGGTAGAAATGACATCAATTTTTGTATCTGCTTATCTTAGATATTTTCTTGCACCAAAACAAAAGGGCATCTTTCCACCAATTATAATTCTCATGTTGACGTTTTTCCATCCTACAAACAGTAGAGATGTGTCCTAAGCAAACACACCTTCTACATCGAGAAAGGAAGACCTTCATAATCTAGAGGCTGTGACCAAGTTCTATTTTACACTCTAAGATCTATGGTTGCAGGAAGGTTTCTTTCAGTATCAAGTTCCACCAGATCCGGCATAGGTAGTATGGGTGTAATTAGTGGTTTGAGAATCTATATAGAGTGTAGTTCCCAAAATGTTGCCAATGGATGTCAAACATTTCATGACTCCAAAATTGGAGAGGTAAATGGGGCAGCCTGATCCAAACAGGTTTCCATGAGAATGATTCTGAGAGCGGGTTAAAGGATGGGAACCAGGGTTTAATGACCAAATATTTAGATTGGCAGGTCCAAAGCTTGGAAGCAATGATGTTTTTATCAGCTATTAAAGAGAAAGTTACAATGAAAATACCTTTAGCACACGGGTACAAGTCTATCCTTCCAGTGTAAAATTGGAGTCCAGTGCTCAGAGATCCACGCATGAAGAATAGGAAGGCTGGGCCAAGTCCCCCAAATCTACAAATCAATGCATGCTCTTTGTAGTAAATCTCAGATGAAATGACCTCTTCCCCAAATGTAATACATGGGGTAACGTGTTTTTACAGGTTTCATGTAAGATTCCTTAGCCATTTCGTATTATTTGAAGGATATCATCTATTATCTTGCCATTTCTGTGTCTCTCTGTTCAAGTCCCGCCTAGAGCAGACCCATCCAACATTGGTTTCCCGTCAAATCCATAGTTAAAGTTTGTGCCACCGTTCTGGTACATAGATTTGACTTTTAGAAATGAAACATCCTGCATTAAAGGCGAGATCGATCCAGGACAGGTGAGACTCCACATAAATGTTCTCCAAAACCTTGCCGCCTTCCTCTCCATCTCCTGGCCAATGAGTATTCTCAAAATCCTTGCGCAAAGAGTTTGTAGCTTTCAAAGATTTTAGGGCTCAAATATAGACCATTTTTAGAGTTCGTAGCTTATTTTATTTTTTAATGTTTATTAATTTTTGTTTTTTTTATTAAAAACTATATTTTTTCCCTTTTTTTAAGTTTATTACTTTTGTTAATAATTATTTACTACTTTAAAAACAAAATTAAATTTTAGTCAATTATTAGTTTTTTGTTTTTTAATTTTTTGTATTTACATTACTTTTCATTTAAAGTTTTAAATTAATATTAATTAATTATATATGAAAGCACATATATAAAGGCACTACGACTTTATCTCACCACATACGCACGCATATATATTTTAAGTAAATATTTTTATTTTAATGTTATATATATATTATCATTATAAATATATATATATAACAAAACTATTACAAATATAATATGTAAGCCTATAATATATATAAAAATATATAAGTATATACATATATACACAAATTTAAATATATAATTATATAAATATAAATCCATATTTTTATGTAATATATATAAAAATTATATTTAAATATAAATCCATATTTTTATGTGTACACACAATTCTAACATTATATAAAAAATATAAATATACACAAATTTAAATATATAATTATATAAATATAAATTCATATTTTTATGTAATATATATAAAAATATACAAGTATATACATATAAATACAAAAATTTAAATATAATCATATCCATATTTTTATGTGTATATACAATTCTAACATTATATAGAAAATATAAAATATTACATTAATTTTAAATATAATTATATCGATATTTTTATGTGTATACACAATTCTAACATTATATAGAAAATATAATATACTACATTAATTTGTATAATTATTTTTATTTTATTTTATAATATCTATATATAACTATAATATCATATTAGATTATACTTATTTTTTAATTATATAATAGATATATATATATAAAATAATATGTTACATTACTTTATATAATATATGCTTATATATTATATTTGAAATAGATATGTACATACTTGTATATTTTTATATATATTATACGCTTATATATTATATTTGTAATAGTTTTGTATATATATTATATTTATAATAATATTTAATCTAATATTATTGTAAAATACTTAATTAAAATATGTATGCGTGTGTATGTGGAGGGACAAATAATTTATTAACGAATAAAAATATAATATAGAAGTGTATATATATACACTTTTAACCGTTAATATCGTTTAATTAATTGTTTTATTCTTATTAATTGAGTATTCCTTACCCACTTAGTGAATCATTACTAAAGTGTATTTGCATCAGTAACAGGAATAGTTGGTGCACATATTTTCATTGCTATATAATAGGTGCAATAATAACATGAATTTTTAAGATGAGATTTGAAGATAACATGTATATTTAATTGTAAATAGCAGATTTGCGTTTTGTTAAACCCTCTTTTAACAAAGACCCATTATTATAAGCATAAACTTGTGCTTGTTATATTTCCCTTGAAAATATAACATAATAGCAGAACTGAATATCAAACAAATTCAGCCAGCAGCAATAAATAAATGTATACAATTGCAACATATTTTGGTATAAGACAAACATAACAGGAATACAAAATAATATATTAAAGTAAATTGAATATGCTCAAGATAATTAAAAGCTTGCATAGAAATAGAACTATGTAACATTATTTAATAAGGGCTTTCATGTTAAAACAACACAATTATCTATTTTTAAACTCTACAATTAAACTAGTCTGTTGAAAACAAAATAGAAATAATTTATAGGTTTTGTTATTCTTTGAACTAAAATAATATGTTCAAACACCATAAAACTGATTCAGTTAAATTAAACGATCAAGAGAATAATAACTTCTTATCATTCGTGCTAAAAATTAGTGATCAAAGTAAACACTGAATTAATGCTACATAATTATTCTTTTTTGATATGTCATGGTCTAAAGAAAGCAAAATTACAAAACTTTACTAATATAAATGTAGAATAAGATTGCACTGATAATAAATGTCTGCTTTATAAAATAAGGGCTAAATAATTCTGAGAAAACATAATTAATAACAGAAATATAAAGAAAAAGTCCTACATTATTAAAGTACTGGATAGGTGTTAAATTTTGAAGTACTGGTTAAGTGTTACATTCTAAGTAAGGGTTTAATTAAACATGTTTCGGAAGAGGCAATGAAATGCTTAATTCTAACTATTGATGTATATGCAAAACATCTTAAAATTGGTAAAAAGAGATCAAAACGGTTATAGACAATACCATATTTACTAAATTAATCAATCTTTACTCAACATTAACTGTAACTCTACTGATATGACGAAGAAGAGCAAGAGAACGAAATAAACAAAATTAAAGTTACTTTAGTAATATAATAAACCCTGCACGCTTATAATTACAGCTTTGCATCAATTAATTTTAACCCCAAAAATTGAAATATAACCGATTTGACAAAATAAAATAATAAAATAAATCAATAATTGCTGGTTATAAACATTGGGTTTCAAAATCCAAATTATAGAAATTAAATGCCCAAATAAAATGTCGAGGGATCCAAAACACAATATAACCTTATCAACCAAAAGTCCTGAAATAATTTTATCAACCAGATAGATGTAAACACTAAAACTCCCTATAAACCATCTCCCATAGCACATAAAAAAGTATAATACAATATATGTCATGCCCTAACTAGGTGTAAGAACAAAATAATCCCACCATCAAATGCACCATGGATTTGATTAAATCACCGTCACGATTATTAAATAGGCAAATATAAGAAAAGATGCCCTAAATAATTGTAAGTGTAAACATTTAATCTTTAAATGTAGAATTAAAATTACAATTTATAAATCATTAATGAAAACATCTAACATCTAAACCCTAGAGCGCAAAATTAACCCTACACAAAACATTAATAACTCGTGAACTCATTGCTCACATCTACTTTGTAGTAACATAGTATGCTAAAACATCTACAGAGTAGTAATAGAATATGCTAATAATAAAGTATGCTTAAAATTACTTAACTCCGTACTCATATATACTATGTAATAACAAAGTATGTTGTGCATAGTTGCAAGTAAAATAGAGATCGCCCCCGGACTACACTACAAAATTTATCAAGGAAAAGATGAAAATTATGAAAAAAAAAAAAAAAAGTGAGAATACTTCACAAAAAAATTATACCCTATGCAAAATATCCACTCTGTTACTTAATTTGATTACAAAAGGAAAATGAGAAATATCTACTCTATATTAACAAATATTGATACATCAACCACTCTAGATTTTTGCTAAAGATAACTTGAAATTCTGTTGATATGGCCAATCACTATCATGATCTACGAAATCATGGCAAAAATAAGAATACATGCTCTAAATAAATGTAAGAACAAACATGGGAACCTGAGACTGCAAAATCAACCCTGTACAAAACATTAATAAAGCATGAACTCTGTAGTAACATCTACTCTGTAACAACAGAGTATGATAAAAATTACTTTTAAACGTTACTCACATCTACCCTGTCGTAACAGAGTATGGTTAAAAAATTTAAATTACTTAAATCTTTAAACATCTAAACCTAGAATACAAACGTACTTCTACAAAAATTACTAGAAAACAATCTTATGCAGTACATTAATGCAGATTATTGCTAAAGAACTTGTTACAAGTCTAATGATTTGATGCCTCCTACCATGTACTACAAAATTTATTAAGGAAAATATGAAAAATATGAGAAAACAAAACTTCAAAACCCTTTACAAAATTTAACTGTGTACAGAACATCAACAAGTTAGTGAATATTTTTAAAAGTAAAATAGGAAAAATTTACTCTGCATTAACAAACTGAATAAGAAAAATATAATCTGCATTAACCAAATGACCAGAACAAAAAGTGAAATCCACTCTTGCATTATTGCTAAACAGAATTGACAGACCACTTAAAATAGTCTCTTTGCATTATGCACTTGTAAAATAATTTTTAAAAAATAAGAGAAAAAGAAAACAAATAAAAGCCCAATTCAATCCTATGCTACGAAATTAAGGAGAATAGCAATTAAATAACAGAAAATTCAAGCCGTAAATAAACATTTTATTGATAGATAATACATAATAATAATTTAGAAACATATACTCTGTGTTAACATGCATTTTGTGAAAAATGCATAGGCATCTTGTGCATCGACTCCGAGATCAATATATACAAAGATACACGTAACACCAAAAATGCTTTGTTCTACTGTATGAAATTAAGGACAAAAAAGAGTTCTAATCATTAAGTTTTTAAAATCTAATATTGAACATTAAACCATTATACTTGCAAAATTTAAAACCGGCAAATCAGAACAAACCATCATATATTTGTCTGCACAAGATCTAAAAACCTGTGCCCTGCATATGTATGCGAACATGTAAGATCCACCATCAATTATTTCACTGCACACAATGTTAACCCCTAATCAAGGAAAATCAATCCAAGCCCTAAATAAATAATAGAAAATACATGAACGCCCTAAATAAACTACAGAAATAAACATCAAAGCCCTCGAGTTTAGAATTAAACCCTACTCATTACGTCAAACATAAACAGATCATTAATATTTACTCTATTTGAAGAGTAATTTATTATATAAGACATGATTACAGAAAATCAACCGATAGTTTCCAAAATGGCTTACCTCGCTCCATCACTTGATTCCATCCTAAGAAAATGATGCAACTCGGACAAAAATATAGAGGGAAACCTTTAAAACAACATTATACCCTGTACAAAACATCAACTCAGTTCATTAATTTATTACAAGCAAACTGTGAAAATACGAACATATGGTCCACTCTATTTCATTAATAGATATTGATAGATCACGAACAACCACTCTGCATTATAGCTAAAAAATAACTTCAAAATTTCGTTAATATGGAAAAGTTTTAAGAAATATGGTGATAGCCTATACCTGGCCTATACCTACTCTACACAATTAAGGAGTAGGCGAATTTATTAACAGAATCCAAACCCTAAATCGATGTAACAACAAAACTTCTAAACCCTTTTACTGCAAAATCTAACCCTACATAGAACATTAACCAAAATACTTAAATAGAATAAGAAAGGCAAATCAGAAAAATCTACAATGTATTGACAGACAAGAGCTAAAAATGTCAGCTATTTAAAGCTCGGTATAAGAAAAAATGTGTAACCAGTACAAATAGCCCAATCCTATCCTTCGAAAAATGAGAATCAAGCCCTAAAATAAACATCAAGCACGAAATAAATATCAGAACAAAATCAGCTAAACCCCAACCCTTCATAGAACATTAACCCTGCACATTTGAATGACAGATCATACATAATAATAATTTAGAAACATGTACTTTGTACTAACATACAATTTCAGTAAAAAAAGCCCAGGCTATATATCGACTTCAAGATCTTGGTAAACAAAGATACACGTAACAACACAAATGCTCTGTTCCTACTGAAATCTAATGAAATTAAGACAAAAAAAAGTTCTCGGTATTTAAAATCTAAAAAATATATAACCTTCTGCAAAATAAAACCGGCACAGAACATAACCATCATATATTGTCTGCACAAGATTTTAAGAACTCAAGCCCTACATATGATGCGAATATGTAATGCTAACCCCCAATTAAGAGAAATTTTACAAAGTACAATTTAGAGAAATAGGATAAACCCTAAATAAATGATAGAAAAAAACATCAAAGCAATACATCAAACGTAAACAGATCATTAATATTTATTCCTATTTGACAGGGTAAGTGGTTATGTAAGACAAAATAAGTGATTATTTAAGACAAACTATTGACGGGATTAAGAACAAAATTAAAACCGGTCAGAGAACATAACCATCATATATTTGCCTGCACAAGATCTAAAAAACTGTGCCCTGCATATTATGGGAACATGTATGATCCACCCATCAATTATTTCACTGCCCAAAGTTAAATTGTAATGCTAACCCCTAATTAAGGGAAATCAATCTAAGCCCTAAATAAATTATATAAATAAACATCAAATCCCTAGAGTACAGAATTAAATCCTACGCATAAGGTGAAACGTACACAGATCATTAATATTAACTGTGTTTGAAGATCATTAATATTAAATGTATATCAGACAAGTTCCAAGAAAATGAACAGAAAGTTTCAAAAACGGCTTACCTGTCTCGCCTAAACCGACTCGCAGCGCTATTCTTCGGTATCACAGAAAATGACTTGGATGTAACACACAAAATATACAGAAAGAGACAGACGCATGGCCATGCTATGCAGACATCAAAGACTGAAAAAAATGGAAGGCATTCAATCAAAACTAGGGAGGGCAGAAGGCGGTCTGCAGACATGAGACCCTCCAAAAGCCACAGCCGAAAAACAAAAAAAAAAAGACACAATGGAAACCAGATTTCGGCAGAATGTGAGTGAAAGGTGGTTTTTATAGATACCGTATCAATGTGCTCTTCAAACGGGTAGATGTGCTTTCCAGCTGTCTAACGATTTGAGCACATGCTTCCACATAATCCACATATACCAAAAATTATATTTTTATAAATTAGCTTGCCTACTAACTAATGTTTTTTCCCGTTACAAATATTGGATAAAGTACTTTTAAGATGGATATTTTAAATCTTAACCCCATTTATTAATTTCTTTATTGTAAACAATTCGTAAAAAATTCAAATTATTAGGAGATATCCTATTCAAGGTTTTTTGTTTGTTTGTTTGATTTCTTTTATTTATTTATTTATTTATTTGGTTAACTTCGAAATTGGAGGGATTAACTATACAAAATTTGTACACTTAGTTGTCAAGGATTGAGGGGTTCCATTCTACTCTAACCAGAGAGCCCGGCACGTCAAGGGGTGAGTGAATATTCCAAGTGGGAAAAAATGTTGTTGCAATTGATAACCACAAAGCAAGGTTTTTAACTATTTTTTTATAAATGATAGAGATGAAATCCCCAATTGCACCATTTATAAGCTTCAACCTACATTTTGTTAATTAACATAACCTTTAAACCCAGGAAAAAAGAATTGGTGTTTGAAGTTTCTCTCCATCAAAAAATGATGAAGATCTTTCCCTTGAGTTTTTTACTATACACCTTTCCACGGGAAAATTTGATGAATTTAACACTTCCTTCTTGTGGTGGTCCACCAATTCATTTACTAACAACTTGTACAATGAGAAAAGAAAATGTAAGATTCGATCTTCCAAAAGAAAAGAAACTATTTGAGATATCAGGGTATCTTAATCATCGAAATTAGCCCCTATGATTTGTGTATTTAGCATAAGTTACCACAAATATGCCTAGAACGGTTCACTTCCTTGTTGATGAAAGATTCTAAACATGGTGCCCAAAATTAGAAATCTTCTCAACAAGGTTGGACCAAAATAGTTTTCCATGTACATTGGGATTTCCTTGACAGAGGGAATCCAGGTAAAGTCACCAAAAAGAAAATAGAGAAAGAAACTGATCAGAAGAGGAAAATACATATGAAGACAAAAGAGACACACACATGGCTTATATGTTATGGTGTAGACACTAAAATTAGGTCATACTCCCCTTGGTCCCTTGTCAAATAAACACCTTGAACACATTCACCTAACCATGGCCCCTTTCATCCCACTATAATATTAATTTAATTAATTTAATTAAATTAATTCATTATCCTCACAATATTTATTATTTAAATATCCTAATTGGGATAATGCCCACATATCCATCTCACCTCTAGCCACCCTCACCCTAAGACCTATTCTTAGTAAGTTGCCATAACTAACTAAGACCTACCCAAACCCTAAAAATCAATGCCTACATTCCCTTCTAACCACATTCCCACCCATTAGAAGGAAGCTTCCATGCTAATCCGTCGGAGTAAATGAAATGAGATCCCAGAAAATCAAGGGGATCTGCCTAGTTTAGTAAACCTAGGAAATCCCACCCTAACCGACGTTGGTTACCCTAAACCGTCACTCGGTTAAGCCGAAACTGCCGTCGGTTACCATTTAACCCCCAAAACAACCTTATTTCGAGGTTGGCACATTTTTGAGAGATAACACATCTTTTGAGAACAAGTGACGAAAACCAGAGCTACATGTAAGTAGAACCAGTGTTAGTACACACATCAGAGCATCCATAGCCAGCACCGGAAGTAATCACACAGCCATTTTGCCTTCACGGGAGCATCTGGGGAAGTGCCAACACCACACCAAGTTCCTTCCATTTGATCACCCACCATTTCCAACCAGACATTAAGCTCGTACAAACAATAAGCTTCATGTTAACTATGCATCCAGAAGTCATATGCACGAAACAACCTATAACTAGCATCTGTTGTATTCCTCCTAGCGCATTACCCATCTATTTCAACATTCAAAGAAAGGCATCTAGAATCAGGTGAAACATTTTGCACGCCCGGTGGGACCCATTCAGGGTTCTTTGCATTCTTTCATTTCTAGGTGAAAATGTTGTATGTTTTTTTCTTTTCTAAAAAGTTCTTACATTTAAATTTCTTCCCTGGAATCTTCTTCTCTTCTATTTTCTAAAATCAATCGTATTTTGGTGCTTAAAACAAACATTTCTTCCCTTTCATTAGTATCACATTAGTGAAAGAACATCCCTTCTCCTATTCATCTATTTGTGGCATCAAATTCTACATTTTGATTTGGGTTTAAAAATCATTGCATTTCATTCTAATTTTCTGCATTAGCTCACATTAATTGAGGGCAACCTATACATTGGAAGTCATTCCCAGCTGATGGTTGACAAACGAATCATAGAAAGCACTTTCTTTCTCTTTTTCTCTCTCTGAGTCTTATCCAAACACCACAAAATAAAATAAAAAATATACACATTCTTAAACAACATCTCACTCGGAAGAAGTTGTAGGTGATCACATGATCACGGACAGTGGGCACCCCACTGGTTATCTCTATCTAGTACCCCATCAGAGGATGGCCCACCCCCGCCATAGCATACCTAAAACCTCTCATTATAGATCTCCTTCTTCATAGGAAGCCATCCTCACCAAAAAACTATATTTTACAGTTTATGAGTCAGTCCTTAAATAACATAAGCTAAATAAACATAATAGAAAAAGGCACTCTTAGGATTGTATTTTTCTTAGTGTTTCTACTTAGCTAATGTTTTGAGGTGAGAGGTCACGCTCTTCATTTTTCTTATTTCTCCTTGCATGCTCCTCATCATAGTTGGTGTATTCCAGCTTCATCTGAGTGTTCCTGGACCATATTCTCATCATTCTCAGAATTCTAGGTTTGATTCCACATTAATTTTAACTCACAACCACATTTTCTTCATCACTGTTTCAATTTCACAGTAACCAGTGTCAGTCCAGTGACCGTCATCTGTTACCCTCTGACCATCATCGGTTTTACTCAACCAGTGTCAGTTCACTGTTATTTTGGTTAACCTACCTAAAAGGACACCTATTCACCTTCTTTAGTAGTTTAGAGTCTTTGTCACTCTTATCATATCCATTTACCTGGTAAGTCTCATCAACATTTGGCATACCTGGAAAATTTGGCCTTATACCTCATTTTTGACCAACTGTCAACTTTCCACAGTGACCGACAACGGTTACCTGTGACCGCGTGTTGGTTTAACCTAACCGGCATCAGTTAGCCTATTTCATTTTCCAGCTAACATTTTAACCCCAATTCACTTACCACCACCTATTTATCCTACCTATGTTGTACTTCTGTGTCATTTACAGAAAACATTCTTACCGTGTTAGTACTTGTTCACATGGTACTAATGCGTCGGCAAGTAAGCACCCTCATATTCCATGCCAATTATCAACCACTCCCACCTAGCCCTTCACCACCTTCCATTTTATCACCAGCCATGGAACCTATCCAACCTATCTCTATCACTACCAGAGATGAGGTGTTCACACGACTCCTTGACCAAAATCATGTTGCCTTGCAGTTTTACCTTTCCCACTCATCCACTCGAGATGCCTCGGGTCAGTTGATATATGGCATGCCCGTATCTATCCCCCCGACTCTCGTTCCCACTCCTGCATTAGCCCCATCTGGCTCCACACTACCCACATCTACCTTACCCCCAGTCATTTTGCAGCTAGGCCCTATACCTGCTATGACCGCCGCATCTGCTACATCCGTTGCACCTGCCACATCCACTATACCTTTGCCAACCACCCAGAACACAACCTCATCCACCCCTATTGTCTCACATATACCCGTAGCTACACTACCACCCCTGGTGTCAGTGACCCCTACCCCTTTTCAAAATGTCATCCTTTCTATTCCATAATCTTTAGCCCCCATTACCACTAGGGTCACCATGACCCTTCCACCTCCATATACGTACTATCAGCAACCTCCTGTTTCATCTATTATTCACTCTGGGTATGTACCCCCTATTTCACTACCTTCTTCTCAATCTACCTATACAGAAGCACCATATACTGGAATGCCACCCCCTGTTATATGCCCAACACCAACCCTCTTATGCTACAGGAGTCACCCATCCATCACAACCTACCAATGACCTAATCAAGTTAATGATGGACAAGATGCAGACATTGGAGGCATCAGTTTCTGGCTCCCACAACACTCTCACCTATGATGAGATTTGTAATGAGCCTATACACCCATCCATTCCTATCCGTCCATATCCCATGCATTGGGAAATGCCTAAATTCAACCGTTTCAATAGCAAAGAAGACCCGCAACAGCATTTGTGGTCTTTCAAACACGGGTGTTATCTGATCACCCATGATGATGCTTTACTCCTGAGGACCTTTCCCATGTCTCTGACTGGACCCGTGTTAGATTGGTATAGTGGGTTACCTAGACACTCTATATTCTCATTTAATCAGGTAGCCCAAGCCTTCTTGGATCACTTCTCCATTAATATCATTAAGAAGGTTACCATGACTGACCTATACTCTACATGTCAGTATGATGATGAATCTATCATAGATTTTGTTGCTCGTTGGCGTAGCCTGATCAATCAACTCACATTCCAACTACAGCAAACTGAACTCATCTAACTCTTCACATGGGTTTGTGCTAGGCATATCTCACCGACCCTGTAGGTCCAAACCTTCCGAACATTTGACGAAGCATTCACCATGGCATGAAAGCTAGAGATTCAGGCCATTGAAGAGAAGAAAATCCAATTACGCAATAAGAACTCGGCATTCAAGTCAAATGATACCTCTTCTTCTTCAAAACCACAGAACAATTATTCAAAGGCCAAGGGGACCGCTAACGCAGTGGTACTCAAAGTTGGCCCAGCTCATCCATCAAATCAGGCTAGCCCCTCATCTAATCTCTCACCCATTCAGACTTTTCAATTTAGATGGGAACAATGGAAATATACCCCAATTGGGGAACCTTATTCTTCTGTCTTAGAAAAGCTCATCAAAGCTGGGGCCATCACCCTTCCTCCCATGAAACCACACACTGGTTTTGACCCTACTCACCCCACACCCACATGGTATAAAGAGCATGACTTCTGTAACTATCATCGAGTAAAGGGTCATAGTGATGGAAATTGCATCACTTTCAAAAACATTGTCCAAGAAATGCTTGAGAAAGGTGAGCTAACCTTGGATAATCCTAATGCACCTGCCAATCAAAACCTACATATCTTCAAGAAACCTTTTCCTAATCATGCCCCTTCTTCTGATCAAACCAGAGAGACCTCAACTCATGATAGCCATACCCGCGAGGTCCATGCTATTTTCAGCGATACACCTGTTGCTGCCCAATTACCTCATATTCCTTCCATCAAGGAAATCCTAGCCCGAAGTCCTCCACCTGCACTTGAATCCACCTCACCTATTCCTCCACCCATAGAGGAACACCTTTCACCTCCTTCCTCACCCATGGAGGAGCCTTCCATTAATATCAAGACTATTTCACCTTTGGCTTCTCCACCTAGGGAACCGTCACCCACAGTACTTCTTCACCATAGAGGATACTTGTTTATCTCCTCCACCCACAGTACCCATCATCTCCCCCACCTACAGAAGAGCACCTATCATCTCCTCCACCCATAGAGGAGCACCCATCATCTCCTCCACCTATCAAGGACCCAGTAGAGATACCTTTACCTCTAGGTGATCATTCTCCATCAGCTACCCAAGATCCTGCAGACTTACTTTTGGCTCTCTTACCCACGGAAGCCAAAGCTAGCAAATTCCTGTCTCTAAGACAAATTTTATAGGAATTTCCATTAGGTCCTCATCAACCTCACCTACAGACGTGTCATTCTCGTGCTTAGCTGATTGCTTAGATTATGTGGATAGAGCCTTACTTTGGGGGTGTCTTTTGCTTCCTGTCTCAACACAAATGCAGATGTCACTTGCTGACACTTCCACTATCTACCCAAAAATATTTCGGCCAATTGAACCAAACACAACCACCTCTATCACAACTTCTTCCATGATACCCCTCATGGCTCAAACCACACCCCTACCCATAACCCAACATACATCTACATCCAAACCTACACTTACATCATCTTCTTCAACCTAAACCCATTACTACCTTAGGGGTCATCCCAACCACCAGCCTTACTCATCCACCCATCAAATTAGATTTAGCTACATCCTCCAAAGTCAATACCAAACCTACTTCGACACCCAAACAAAAGAACCAACCCCATAAATCTCATACTCCAACCTCACCGATCACACCTTCATCACCTTCACCCTTTTCATCATCTTAGGACCCCCTTCTAACACAGTTAAGAAACCTCCACCCACTGGTAAACTAAAAACACAGCAACCCATTCCACCATTGCAAACCTCAAACATATCCAAGCACCCGCCACGACTTCCACCCACATCTGTAACATCTTTACCACCCATACCTCTAATACCATCGATCACTCCTTCACTACCCACGACACTTCAGTCTCTTTCCCTCACACCTTATCATGACCCTACACCATCTACCTTCACAGCACCTCCATTATCCCCATGGGTATCCACACCCTCTTCCACCATCTACCTTTCCCTCTAGATATTGTGTGCCCGTATCACCTTTACCCAAGAAGGTACAACCTAAGGACAAAAATCACTACCCTCCAATAAGGTAGTCGAAAACAACCACACACTCTCCTACCATTTCATCTACCATACCCCTACCCAAACAAACATGACCAATGCTCTAAGATCACACCAACACCTGTGTAGCTCAACCTACTCCCCCTCATGCAAGGGTTCCTCTATAATAGCCTACACCCAAACCCATTTCACTTCCCATGATCCACTAGCAGGATCCTATGCCAAAATTTAACCAACCTCCTTGAAATTGTCATCACATTACCATCCTCTCAGACCTTATGACCCTCTCAAACCCAAACCAAAGGGGCTATCACCTCTACACGTGTGCCAGGCAATGTAGAGAACTCAAATCTTTCCATTCCATCCAGTTGTGTCCCCCTTTGACGATGATGACCTTCTTGATGAGACCCCATTTCACCAACACCCATTCCCAGAACTCTTCCCTCATTCCACTCATAACCTTGTTTTTGGTAGAACCACCCTGGATTCGAAATGTAACATGGTTTTCATGTTCCTTCCACTTTACCCATCGTTGTGTAAAGTTTGAGCATGAAGGACACACCTATACCATTCCAACTGATCCTTCACCTTTTAAAACATGAAACATGCTTTACCAACCCAATGACATGCTTATACCCATTAAGGCGTCTACCTCCACGACCACTACCACTTCACCTACACCTCTGCTTACTAATACAGCCGCTACCTCAACCGCACATGCCCCCTCCATTCCTACCACTACCAACAACCTCTACGGCCAAACCATCAACCTCCCAATCTGGTAGCTCCACCCCACATCCTGACCTTCTAACACATCGTCTATACCAGCTACCCACATACCAACTACAGATCCCTTAGAAGGCATTTTTTAATGCCTCACTCTAGGGGAGTATCGCCTATATAGTGTCAACACATTCCTTACTCCACAAGAGTATGGAAGTCTTCACCAACACCCTCATTATGATCACCATATAGGAGATCATCTCCTTTATGGTCCTCCCCACCTTTGTACCAGTCTCACCTATGGGGGACTTGATACTACCACTTACACACCCAAACCACCGTCACAAACCCACCCATTTTCCGCTGACTTCCAGTCACTCACCAATCACCGTTTTTCCCACACCTTCCTACACCGATGTGTGTGGAAGGGTTTTGGTTTTAGATTTTATGAGCAAGGCCACCATACTATTATTCCATGTACTACCCGTAAACATAATGACCGTAGTGGTATCGGCTTTGCTGTACCACCTACCAAGAAGGCTCGCATTGAACTCATGAAGGACATCACCCTTCTCACCTTCTTCACCACCATCACCACCTTTCACCGATGGAGTCGATGGATTCAGAATCCATTCCTCCTAACTTATTTTTTCATAAACACCATCTCCTTGGGGCCGCTGACTTATCAACACGAGGGTGAGGATCCCTTCCTCTCTTCCCTTCATGTATCCTGAAATGATCGATGATGATACACCCTTGATTAACATCATTCAATGTCAAGATGATGAATCTATACTCACCTACCTTGGTGCAGAAGACTCATATATTCATCAGTCTTTACCATCTGAGACGTAAACCATGTTAAATGAATTGACTATTGAAATCAACATTCATACTCAGGACGACCCACACATCATAAAGATCAGTCAATCTTTTATATGTTGTTGAATAGGAAGCCATCACTTATTTTCTCAAAAACCATAACCATGCTTTCTCTTGGTCTTATGCAGACATGCCTGGTATTGACCCCATGATAGTGGTCCACAATATTGTAACCGTTCTCCAATTGCCAAACTTGTCAAACAAAAGCTGAGGAAAATGCACCCTCACATTTCCCTTCTTGTAAAAGAATAACTTTAGCGCCTTCTTTCAGTTTCCTTCATCTTACCTATTGATTATCCTTATTGGATCTCTAACATTGTCCCTTTCACCAAGGTGATAAGGGGACTCCACATTTGCATCGATTTTTGGGACCTCAACCTAGCTTACCCAAAATATGACTTCTCTCTACCTGGTATTGACTAGCTGGTTGACCCTACCGCTAGTCACGAGATGCTACCACTCATGGATGGACTTCTCGAGGTTATAAAAAAATCTTGCTTACCCTAAGCAGATCAACACAAAACCGCATTCATCACCCCTTGGGGGACCTTCTGCTATTGAGTCATGCCTTTTGGCCTTAAAAACGATGGTGCCACATATCAGCGGGCTATGACTTATATCTTCCATGACATCATGCATCGTATATTGGAAGATTACGTGGACGATCTCCTGGCCAAATCTAAACGCTGCTCTGAGTACCTCGCCGTCCTAAATACCATCTTTGACTGCCTTATTAAATATTACGTCTGCCTTCAACCCAAGAAGTGTGTCTTCATAGTTCTCTCAAGAAAACTATTGGGATTTATTGTTTCCCTACGTGGTATAGAAGTTGACCCTACTAAAGTCAAGGCCATTCTGGAAATGCCTCTGCCCACTAACCTTAGGCAACTCCGTAGCCCTGCAACGTAAGTTGCAGTCTATTCGCTCATTTCATTTCACAATTGTCTGATCGGTGTCAACCATTTCATCATCTACTCAAGAAGGATGTCTCCTTTAAATGGGATGATGACTGCCACAAAGATTTTGAGGCCTTAAAACAATACCTTCTTCAACCACCCATAACTCATTCCACCTAAAGATGATCAACCTTTCTACCTATACATCTCAACTACTAACCACTCAACTTGGGGGCCATGCGATTCTTTGCTCATCGTGATGAACAACACTATAGAGAGACCCCAAAAAGAGGTGGTTTATTACATAAGCCATACTCTTTTGGACTATGAAACCTGATACACCCATCCCAAAAAAAAAATTCTTAGCCTTAGTTTTCATTGCCACAAAACTCCGTCATTACCTACTCAACCACAAAACCTATGTTGTGACCAACACCAACCCCTTACACTTCATGTATGCTAAACCTTACCAAAATCAATGTGCCACATGTTGGCTTATGCTTCTGGCTGACCTCAACCTCAAATTCATCCATCAAAAGTCCATTAAGGGCCAAGCTATTGCTGACCAATTGGCCGATGCACCTATTTCTGGGGATCAACCCTCTAATTTTGACTTTCCCGATGAGTCAATCGCTACCCTTTCCCTGGATGAACCCACTTACCAAATGACACTCTTCTTCGATGGTTCCAAGTGTCAGCGTGGGGGTGGGGCTGGTGTTATCCTCATTCTGCTTGATGGTGAACCCATGCCTTTGTCTTTCAAACTAGATTTTGATTGTACAAACAATATTTCTGAATACGAAGCACTCATATTAGGTCTCCAAGCTGCCTATGCCTTGGATGTCAAATCCATCAACATCTTTGGTGATTCCCAATTGGTCATAAACCAAGTCAATGGTATATACCAATGTCATAATGAGACACTTCAAAAGTACAAGTATCATGCAGACACACTTTTGACCACCTTCGACCGATATGCCCTTCAAACTGTCCCACATTCAACCAAAATATTTGCTAATACCATGGCCTGCTTAGGTTCTCAAATACCTGCTTCTCTCACCAATTTTAAAATCTTTGTCACCATACAATGACTCCAATCACCCTCTTATTTACCTCCTGACGTTTACTCCTATCAAAAACCACTACCCCTGAAACAACCTAGGGTTAGCTAGAAAAATTAGGGGATATTTTTTTTTTATTTGAAGTGTCTACAATCAGGTTGCAAGACATCAATTTTCACTAACAGGTTCCAGAACAAGACCAAAATACTACAACCTATGTTTCCCTTCATTAACAATTTTAACTTCACAAGGTTCAAATTTTAGGGATTATATGTTTTAGTTAGGTTCAGGGAGTAATTTACCCCCATGCCTTCTCTCTAACAGGCTCAGAGTTTCAACTAGATTTTTCTCCTACTTAACACTTCCAAAATTTCCCTAAACCATTCCCAATGGATAGGAAATTTTCTCACCTTTCCGGTGATATAAGGAAGTCCTCCTAACTCCTTGTGGAACTCAAGATATGAGTGGGCAGAGTTCCTAGGGAAAATTTTCCCTAGGGGGACACGTGTTAGGAGGAGGAGAAAGTGACTTGAATGGGTTGGTGGGTTGTGGGGTGCCTTAGGGAATTTTTCCCATTGCGTGGGCTCAAAGGTGAAACCATTCTTCTGTGCCTTCACGGGTCACTCCCTAGTTGGTTGGGAGTGGACATGTGTTAAGTCCAGGCACAAAGTGGGAATTGGGGTGAGGATTTTGGCACAGTGGTGAAGTTGATATTGGGGCATTGCACCCAATGGAGAAAGTTTAAAGGAAATACCCACAGATCGTGCAGGGCACTTGGCACTCCCAAGTTCATCATGGGATAAGGGAGAGGGAAAGCGGAGTGGCGGGGAAGGATTCAATATTTTTCTCTAAGCCGAAAATTCAAAAGGAACAAGGGGTCCACCCTCCCTGCTACTACCCCCAAGTGCCACGTGGCACATTCTCATAGGTTGTGGGCCGGCGGGGCCAAAATGAAAATTTTCCCAAAGGAAAAAAAAGGTTAAAATCCAAAAAAGGAACCGTGCCGATGCCATAGCCCCTATAGGACACGTGGTGGCCTCTGATTGGCTGCGGGCCGACGGAGGAAAAGGTGAAAATTTTCTAAAAAATTTCAAAAGGGATAAGAGTTAAAAATAAACCGTGCCTCTGCCATAGCCGTTAGAGGACACGTGGTGCCCTCTGATTGGCTGCGGGCCAGCGGAGGAAAAAGGAAAATTTTTCCCAAGTCAAAATTTTCAAAAAAGATAAGTTTTAGTTCGGTCTGCCCCATCGAGGTGCCACGTGGCAGGTCCCAATTGGTTGCGGGATGGCGGGGCCATGGACTTTTTAGGGAAATTTTTCCAAAGTTTAAAATTTAAATTTTTAACAGTTAGATTAAATTTTATTACTTTTTGAATGCCAAATTGAAGTAAAACTTCAAATGGCCATAACTTGAGCTAGAAAGCTCGGTTTTGGGAAAATGAGGACTTTTCGAAAGCACTCAATGCCCTCTTTACATAGGAATCATCAATTTTGAAATTTGATGAAGTTTGAGTGGTAATTTTTGAGAAACCAATCTACAGGATTTTAATTAGTGAACTGGTAATTTTCAACTTCTCAATTTGGTTAAATTAGATCTCCTCCTTCACTCAACATGTCAAATAGACATGGAGGATTGGTCTAGGGAGGGTTTAGAGTGTTTGGGGAGATTTATTTTCCCAATGTATTCAAGTTTGAATTTTTCCAACAGTAGACAGAAAAATAACCCAGGAAGGGAATTTGATTTGATTTTACAATGGTTATATTATTTTCATGAGTTTTATTTGTCAAATTGGGTTCCTTAATGCCTTAGCATGTTAAATTATAAAATTTTAAATTTGATTACTAAGTGCAGGTTTGAACTGTTCATTTTTATTAAAGTGAATTTCCAGAATGAAGTTTATAACAGTGAACTATTTCTTTTAAATTTGTATATCAATTTTGTCATTTAAATGTGTGTATAGTTTCTAAGCTAGTCTAATACATTTAGTTAAATTCAATTAACTATTAAATAGCAATTATGCAAAGCTTTATTTCTAAATTCAATTCATTTCAAGAGAACAGAACACTGTCTTCTATTTCCTATGCATTCTTCTTTTTCAAATAACAATTTCAATCTTCAATAATGATTCAAATCTAATACACAATACAATTTTAAACTAATGCAATCCTTTATTCCTTTCCAATACACTTTACAATTTTCTTTTTCCATTTGATTTCTAAAATACCATTTACAATGCATGTAACATCTTTTACATTTCTTTCCAAAACAGTCAGAGTAAAATAAATCTCCTTACATTTCACATTCCAATTTCAATCTTCCATTATCAATACACATACCTTCACATTACAAATATTATATAACTCATCCACTTCAATGTGGGGAAGGATTACAAAAGAACTTTCTCAAAGGGAGGGACTGTCAAACTATATATTCTTCTTGCTCCAAAACAGCAGCATGCTAGTTTCTTCATCTTTTCATTTGATCACAAAAAAGAAGGGGGAAAGGCAATGCTCTCCACCCAACCAAGACATCCAATGAGAAGGGTGAAGCCATCCTTCCTCATTGGCCCCTGAGCCCCAACCATATTCAAATAAGAGATGAGAATCAACACATGACAACAAGGTTTCCACAACAAACATATAGCATTCTTCACATGCATAAAACAATGAGAAACATAGTTCAAGTAAAAAATAGTAGATCACAACTGCATTTGATACATTTCACACAAAACTTAGGCTTGATCAAGTAAGCCAACAAGAGCAAGGAACTATGGGGAAACTACTTATGCCTCCCTATTTTGAATTGGGCATCCACCTAAAATCATACCACCAATATAACATATCAAATCCCATACACCTTATATCTCCCAACCCCTCCTTATGCCCCCCCAAAGTTTCTCCCTTATGCCCCCCCCAAGAGTAAGAAATGCAAGCTATTTCTTTTCCAAGGTGGATCCCAATCCAAACTCCCTCCACAATAAAATTGATGCCCTTGGCATTCCCTTATGCCCCCCATTTGAAATCCCCATAGCCTTCTCCTACACCATGTCCTAAGAAGTCTACCCAACTAGCCAAGAACACATAACACATTCACCATTTCATACATGCATGCAAGAGAAAGAAAACATTCTAAAAAGGCTCAAGTTCCTACCTCTCCATACTGGAGTTTGTTCCAAACTCACAAGATTTCCAAATGCCAAAGTGCAGTCCAAAATCAGCAATGTTAAAGCATGCAAAAATGCTCCAACTCCTTCCACAACAAGCTCCCAAAACAACAAGTAAAAAAATGCACCCCCAAGAGGAATAAACAAAGTTTCAACAACCACAAACAAGAAAGGAGTTTTGAATTTAAAGGAGAGGGAAGATAAGAGGATGATGTGGATCCATGTGGGATGCCACATCATTCTTCCTCAACCCCAAGAGGAAATTCAACATCATGCACCTAAACATAATAAATAAAAATGATAAATTTACTTACACACTCCAAAATGACCCATACTCCAAAAGGATTGAATTAAAACATGTAAGAGAAGTGCAATAAAAACTTACAAATAGTCATTTCAAAATGCATTTAAAAGGCCTAAATTTAACCTCCAAACCATAGGTATGGTTGGTGAATCATTTTAAGAGGTGTGGGACAAGTTTAACTTGTCCCACAAGCCTCCAAATTTAGCCTCCAAGGACAAATTCGAATTCCTAAGAGGATGAGGTGTTTAACACTCCAAAAATCTATCTTACATTCTCTTACATATCCCTTACACCTTCTTACACATTTCTTACACACTCTTACAACATTAACATTTAAAATCAACAACTTCATTAATTACATTCTTATGACATATTGATTTATTTATTTTTACACATGATTATTCACAACATTAATACAACATATATAATAACTAATGAAAAGGGGTAACACATCACAAAATAAACACATGCAAAATTAATAAAGAAACCACATTAATAAATTACACAAACCCATGGTCACATATAATGGA
Organism: Taxus chinensis; assembly: GCA_019776745.2. Taxonomy (NCBI): domain Eukaryota; kingdom Viridiplantae; phylum Streptophyta; class Pinopsida; order Cupressales; family Taxaceae; genus Taxus; species Taxus chinensis. The sequence goes on from JAHRHJ020003223.1 coordinate 66,265, forward strand.
AATCCCCCCCATGGAAATCCCTAACATACAACACACACACACACAATAGTTGTCATGGTGACCTTGTTGAATTCACCTAGAATTTCAATATGGTTAGTCTCCAGTCCCCCGACATTGTTGTGATATTTTAACCTGCAAAATGTAAATACCTCCTTCAGCCTCATGGCCATATCAGAACATCCAAAATGATATAAACAACATCTCAAGATCATCTAAACACATGAATCACAACAACATCAAGAATTCAACATTATCATTTTAAATTAATTAATCAACTATATCATCATCAATAATCTTCCATACTAGGTCTACTCAAAATATTCAATGTCACATGTCCAAATCAACATCTATAATATGTCCATGTCAAACAGTGCATCATCATCCACATATAAAAATTTTTAATAGTAATCATCATGCATAATAACTTAATCCATCTCAATAATAATCCATGATCTAACATCTATCCATCATACTAAAACAAAACATAATAGTGTCCATAATAAGATCAACAATATCAAAATCATTATCTAAAAGTGTCAAAGGGAAGTTGTCACTAAATATGATCAATATTGTCATGATGGGGGGCCTCCTCTATAATAGTGACTTCAAAGGTATTCTCTTACGATGCCTACAAGTTCTGAAATCCCCTATACCATTAAGGAAGTTCATGATGGCATATGTGGAGGTCACTTCAGTGGCCTCACTATTGCTAAGTGTATTCTTCACCTAGGCTATTACTGGCCTGAACCCTCAACCATGATTGTTGAGACTATGTCAAGCGTTGTGTAAAATGCCAACACATTCCAACCTTCATCATACACCTAGTCATGCCTTACAGGTCACACGTCGACCTTTGGCCCTTTTCTCAATGGGGTTTGGATCTTGTTGGAGAGATCAATCCCCATTCTTCTCAATGACATCAATGGATCATCACTGCTACCAGAATACTACACAAAATGGGTTGAAGCCATACCTCTGATTTCCATGAAATATGAGAAAATATGTGAGTTCATCAATCATCACATCATCTTTCACTTTGGTGTTCCACATCACCTCATCACTGATAATGGAAAACAATTCAAAAATAAAACCTTGCAAAAACTTTGTGACGCCTTTGACATTTAGCTGAGTTTCTCATCACCTTATTACCCACATACTAACAGCCAAGCCGAATCCACCAACAAAACCCTGAACAAAATTCTCATGAAAGTGGTTAATGATACTGGGAAGGAATGACATACCCACATTCCTTTCTCCCTATGGGCATACCACATTAGTATCCATACTTCCACTTGCTACCACACCCTTTTCTCTGGTCTACGGTATAGATATAGTTCTGCATATCGAAGTCCAAATTCCCTCACTCTACATTTCTCTCCATGACATGCTCACTGATGATGACTTTTGTCAGGACTGTTTAGCACAACTTGAGTTATTAGATGAATGCTATCTTAATGCTCTTGACCGCCTACAAGTTTACCAAAAATGTATCAAACGTGCCTATGATAACCATATCCATGAACCAACCTTCCAGTCAGTGATCTTGTCTTACAAGAAAATCAACATGTAACTAAAGCAAAAAAAAGTAAAAAGGGTAAATTTTCTCCTAATTGGCTTGGACCATACATCGTGACTCATACTTACGGATCAGGTGCTTATCGTTCATCTTCACTCAAGGGGTAAACCTGAACCTGAGCCCCTTAATGCCGTTGCATCTTCGACAATTCTACTATTGAATTTTAGTCCTACCTCACCTTCTACCTCTTTCTATGCTCGTCGCTTGAGCACTATCCACTTCCTATGCCATCACCAATGATTACATAAGAATCATGTGTGTACCCATCACTTTTAATCTTCTCTTAAATATGTGTACCACATGCTGCACATGGCATGATTCTCATGGATACTTTTCGTCTACCTTTAGATGAGATCCCATGGTCATTTCACCCTTCTTTCTGAACAAGAATCCTATTCTTCACCTTAGTGTCTTGTCCATGACTTAAAATCCCTCACATGGGATCCAATTCCTTGAGTCAAAATTCCAATAAAGAGATGACTCCCTCAAAAGGACATCTTTCTCTCTACAATCACTGCTATAAATAGACTGATCCCTCAAAGAACAACTCTGTAAATCTCTTTCAATAATAATAATAATAATAATAATAATCAATACAGAGAGAGAATTTGAAGCTTCTTGCATCGATCAGCTTCATGAAGACCTCAAGGAGTTAATTTCCTCATCCCATATAGACTTCTTGCATCGATCAGTCTATCTCAAACATCAGCTAAAACAAAAAATGTTTTAGTCATGGACTTGCCCATTGTGATCTTGGATCTCTTGCTACAAAGGCATGCTACCTCATACCATATAAAAACTAACCAATTTTCACCCTCTCACCATTCGTACTTTCATTTCCTACTACCTCAAGGGACCTTGTGGAACCGTGAAATTTGGTGATCATGTGACTACTTCTTCACCTTTAGAATAATCAATCATGCAATGTATTTAGGGTCTTATGTTCATCAAGCCTATCTCAGGTATGACTCAACTCGTTATGATCCTAACCAATCAGGTGGATTTCTTGCCTCCTCTTATCTTTTAACCTTCCTTATTACTTATTGATTACCTTATACAGGACTTGGTCCTCGATGCTTACCTTTGGGTCATCTTCTTCTTTGACTGCACTCAACATCACCTCTACCAATGTGCCCACAATCTCACCCATACCTAACAGACATAGACTCAATCATGCCTAAAACCTACCAACTCATTCTCATACATCCTCGCATTCTTCCCTAGCTTATGGGAGAACTACATTGGCCTGAGGTCACTTTTTGTTGGGACTATGTAGGCAGCACTTCAAGGGCATGGGGCCCTTGGAGGTTAGCTCAACCACTCTCTAACCCTAACCTATTCACCTTTCATTTTCCTAAAAATCATGATCTACCCTTGTTAGATTTCCTTTTTATATGAATAATTGGAAATTAAAAACCGACAAATAACAAATTGTTTTCCACCTTTATCATCATCCAACATGCATTCATCATGTCTACCATTTCTGTACCACTATCATGCATATATTATGAAACATCTTAACAATGACCCATATCATCATTCATTGCAAAAATTAATGAATTACAACCTCAACTAATTTTGACTCTACCATGCCTATAACCTAACTTGATCCATGCATAGACTATAACCTGACTCAACCATGCCTACAACCTAACTTGATCCATGCCTACAACCTAACTCAACCATGCCTACAACCAACTCAATCCATGCCTACAACCTAACTTAGCCATGCCTACAACCTAACTCAATCCATGCCTAGACCACAACCTGACTCAAGCATGCCTGACAATCTAACTTGATCCATGCCTACTACAACCATGACTCAACCATTCCTATGAACCTAGCTCAATCATTGCATATGACCTGACTCTATCAAACTACTTAATTTCCCTAACATATACACATCAACATAACAAGATAAATCACAACCATGTATACACATAATGATCGTAATCATCATCATCATCACCTCTATAAATAAAAAATATCCAAATGCATGTATCCATATACATAATCTCAAATATCTTCAGCACGTAGGCTGGTACATATAGTCACATCTCTCAAAATATCATATACAGCCTCACCATATTTAGTACGTAGGCCAGTATATGATAAAAATATGTAAAACTCTTGTACAACTTCACTGTCTTCAGCACATAGGCCGATATATATCAAAAATGACTAAAATACATCAAAATAAAGGGATGGCCTCAGGCTTCATCCTACCGGATATCCTCCATCTCAGTCTCTCATGTCTCCTCCTCAGCTCTTGTTCAGTAGCATGATAACATCGTACCATCTTACCCTCTCTTGGCCCCTGCTAGTAAATTACCTGGAGTTGGCCTCCGTGAAAATGATGGCCTCACCCTGATCATGTCTTAGGGCTTGATGGCCCTATGTGCTCTCCACACTATGAGTCTGGGATTTGGTCCACTCACCGAGGCCGGTTGTGCCCTATACTTTTCATAGAATCCTGTGCCCTATCTTACCATGGTTAGTCAAGCTAGACTGGCATTGGTTCTCTTAAACCGTCATTGGTTTCCCTGTTTAGTCTTTTTCCTACCCCCTACCCCCAATTTTTGACTTGCATCCTTTTTTATCCTATACCCACCTCCCTTGGCCACACCACTTGACCTTCAGACCTTATCCTTTATCCCCTCACCTTGTCCTCATTTGGGGACTTGTTATTTTACCATACCTCAGCCCTACCCATGTTGTGACTTAGATACTTAGACCTAGACCATTGCTAGTGAATTTGACCTCATAGTGCTCGCTATACCTTGTGCGACACTGTTACCTGTGTTGATTGACATACTGACCTTACCTTTCCTCTTGCCGTGACCATTTACCCTGACCCAGTCTTTGGTGTACCAGAACATACCTAAACATTCTTGCACCTGACCTGCATCATGTTTCTTGACCATATCCTATACCTTGGATACTAGAATCACTTCAACCTTGTTTGGATAAACCTATCGACCTTAGACAATGTAGAGTTTTTCTGTTCTTTAACCTGGTACCATGCTACAGTTTATACATGTGCGTGTGTTTTACTGTTACTACCTTTGACCCTGACCCATTACCTAGATTGCCTGAGTGGACCTTTTTCCCATTTTTACCCCCATTACTCACATTCCTCTTCTTCACATTCACCTTTTATCAAACCACTCACCAATTCTACCTTCTGCCTCATCAGTTCCTAGTTTGAGGGGGATCACCTTCACCCACACATGGGGTAACCACATCTTATTTTTGTCAACGTCGCTTACCAATACAAGCTACATGAACAAAAAGGGGAAAAATATAGACACCAAAATTGGGTCACACTCCCCTTAGTCTCTCATCAAATAAACACCTTGAACACATTCACCTAACCATGGCCCCTTTCACCCCAAGCTAATATTAATTTATTTAAATTAATCATGTGATCCTCACAATATTTATTATTTAAATATCTTAATTGGATAATACCTACACATCCACCTCACCTATCCACCTCACCCTAAGACCTATTCTTAGTATGTTGCCAAAACTAACTAAGACCTACCCAAAACCTAAAAATCAAAGCCTATATTCCCTCTCACCATATTCCCACATAAGTTAGAAGGAAGGTTTCCATTCTATTCCGTGGGTAAAAACGAGAGATCCAATAAAATCAAAAGGATCTACCCATTTTAGTAAACCTAGGAAATCCCACCCTAACCGATGCTGGTCACCCTAAACCACTGGGCCGGTCAACCCGAAACCACCATTGATTACCATTTAACCACCAAAATAACCTTATTTAAAGGTTGGCACATTGTTTAGAGGTCAACACATCTTTTGAGAACACGGGACAAAACCAAAGCTGCATGTAAGCAGAGACAACATTAACACATGCATCAGAGCATCTATAGCTAGTACATGAAGCAACCACAGAGCCATTCTACCTTCATGGGATCATCTGGGAAAGTGCCAGCACTACATCAAGTTCATTCCATTTGATCACCCACCATTGCCAACCAGACATCAAGCTCGTATAAGTTATAGTTCCTCCAAGCAAAAAGGAAGCTCTCACGATCAATTGTGGATCAAGAAGTCATATGCGCGCAACAACCTACAACTAGCATTTCAACAGGTATTCCTCCTAGCCATTTACTCTTATCTATTTCGTCAACATTCGAAGAAACACATCTAGAATCAGGTGAAACATATGGAGATATTAGACCTCCACAAACTAAAAAAATAGGAATTTAATAAAAATGGGAGGGAAGAAGGCGGTCTTCGAAAATAAGACCCTCCAAAAGCCATAGCTGAAAAATTAAAAAACAAAGACATAATGGAAATGTTATCTCTTGAAAGTTCACCCTGTAGAGAGATGACTGCAAGTGTTCTAAGCTTGCAAAATTGATCTCTCTCTTTCATAGATACAATGGAAACACCACAGGTATGTGGGTATACCTATTGTTGAAGCGAATCTCCTGTATCAAGGCTAGTTCTTATTGATGTATCCTAAAACTATTTTTCTAGGATTTGAGGGTAAAATATGACTATAAATGGATTCAAAACTAGGGTGATACACCAAAATTGTATGAGGTATTTGACTGAGCACATGCACAATTGATATGAGAATGAATTCTTGATGCACAAGCCAATAGTTTTTTGCAGAATATTAGGGAAAAACATTTTGGTGTATGAGTTATACATGTTGGTGCTCGATTTGATCGTACCCTAGTTTTCCCTTGAAATTCTTCAATCTGCGGGCTCTTTCGTATTTTCTATTTCCTCGAATGGATGTGTGAAGGGTTTACTTCATTTGTATGCTATTGAAGATCCTTCTCCATGGTTATGGATCACATTTGGGACTTGTATCGTTTCCAAATTCTTTGTCCTTAATGAAAATTTTAATTATGGGCGAAAATGGTGATTTCCTTGTATTTTACGATTTGACGGGCATGTTTTCCCTGTTAAATTATATCTCAGCATCTTCATATACATGGTCTCTTTTGATTGGATGAGGCACGTCGGGTCTATTTTATAACTTGTAACTTTTTGCTATGTTTATAAAACAAATCAATTTAGCCTCGTGGGCCCATTGATTTTTGATTGGCCGGTCAAATTTATAAAGGTGGAGCAAACTTTTCTTTTTTGCCCCGAAGGTGGATACATGTTCATTTTTAATTGGTTACGGCCCAACTTGTCTTTTTGGTGAAATTTGCCACTTTGGTCACATTTGTAAAGAATACCAAATTGGCCCCATGGCCCTGATAGTCCCTGATTGGCTATTCAACAAATATGAAATGACACGGAAAAAGTCTTACTTTGACCTTGAAGATGGACACGTGGCTGTTTTTCAAGTTACAAGTGGGTCAGCAAAACATTTTGAAGTTTTTTGGCTCAACATTGAAAAGTCAAAGTGGAGAGGCAGGTCGCTGGAGGTTTTTGAATATTTTTACCTTTTTGTGAAAAGGAGCAAATTATAAAAATGAAGTGTGACTCTACTAGGGCCCGCATCAAAAGTTATAGGCAGGTCAACGGAGGAAAATTGAATTTTTTTCCTTTTTGTTAAAAAGGGTAAAATTGCATAAATGAGCCACGACTCCATCAAAGGCCCAAATTAAGCCACTTGTCGAGCCTGTATTTCAAAGGCGGAGGGGCAAGGAAAAATGTGAAAATTGCACATTTTTTCCAAAAGTCATAAAATGCAAGAGGAAACTTCGAATCAGACTTTTCCACATGGACGACTCTGATCTAAAGTTGAGAAAGGGCATAATCAACGGTTGTTGTGAATTGCATGTGATTTTACTACAATTTTTGCTCCAAGACTCCAGGAGATGTGAATACACATTGTTTTTCATCATTTTTTGATGAAATTCCTTATCGTTGTTGTCTGTAAAGTGCAATTGAATGGATTTAGAGCTTAATTTGTGAGTCCAAGGAATGTAGAGGTTGATATTTTGAAGTTGGAATTGCTCAGGCACTTGCAAAAATGTGAATTACTGGAGAAGCTGGATGCAGAGCAAAGTTACAGAGGAAAGAATGGGAAAAGGATAAAATGATGGAGGTTGCATGCACGAAGGATGAAAACGTGCTCCCAATTAAAAAAATGATGGAGATATTTGCAATGATTCACCTTTTTGAACAACGGGCAACTTTTTGTTTCAAACCTGTCAAACATCATTTTCTGGAAATCATGATCAAACATGTAACAAACAAAGGTTCCTCAAATATTCTTTTCTTGGGGGGAAATCTTGGATGTAAATTGAGTGTTATAAAAATCATGCTTTAGTCATGCAAATGGTCAGGGGTTAAATTCTTACAAGAAAACTTGAGAAAGCCCATCTTCCTGAGAGACCATCTGAGAAACCTGTTAATCTCTTATGTTTTAGATTTGATCATGTCAAGTTGGTTGCAAGTGTATAACCATTGACAAAATCTGAGATTTTTCAAGAAACCTTCCCCTATTGATGAATCTAATCAACTTCAAATTAATATGTGTTAATCTTGGGCAAATTTGTGTCTGCTTTATTTCAGAATGTCTGCAAATAGTATTTCTTTTTCCTATTGCAATCTTATGTTAAAATCCCTCCGAATCACACAAGATCTCATCCCTATGATAGTTTAGTGGCATTTGCAATTTCATTATGAGAAGAGCCTTCATCCTGTAATGAGATAAATAATTTAAAATCACTTTATTGTCATTTTGTTGATAAAGATTGTCTATAAGCCTTCGAGTGTATCTTAAGCATGAGGAACCATGGGTCTTTAATGTTTAATTGAGCCTTTTAACTCGAGACTTCATGTTAAATTCTTAGAGATTGTGTGAAATCGTGCAAATCTGGGCTTCCATCGATGCACACCTTCTAGTTGAAGGAATATTTTAGCTATTATGAAGCATTTTGTCATTTAGTTTACCAATTATTGTGAAGGTTCTCAAATATATGGCCAGATCAAGTTTATCCTTCTTAATCTCCCACCAAAAATTATTCAAAAACAATGAATCCTACCTGAACTACCCTTGTTTTCCTTTTATGTCCACAAATGAGTAAATTTTACTGCCAAAATATGTAGAAGCAATGAAGATTAGATAGTGTCTTTAGTAACCTTAACCTTGTTTAGAAAATATCACCATTCTTTAGAAGTGACAACTCGTGAGAGTTAAATTGTGGTGCATTGATCATATTTTCTCAAGGTTTCCTTTCAAATTTGTACAAAGAGTGATATCTTCATTCTCCTTCACAAACAAAGGTTACAAAATGGGTCCTCTCACCCTAGTTGAAAGACACAACCTAAAGTAGTGAGGATAGATCAAATCCTTTTGAAGGTGCTATCCATTTCTTTGACATTTGAGTGACAAAGAGCTAGCTAAATCGCCTCCTTGGCTACAAAATGACATACATTATGATTCATCTGTCTTTGAGTATCTTGTTAAATCTATGATGTTGCTCAGCTTCCAAGGTAGAATCAATTTGGATACCAACAATACATTCATATTAATATCATGTAGAAATTATTGACTTTGCAATAGGGTAAGAAGATTAATTGGGGAATTCATCATTCATAAGGGTTAATAAACATACACAAGATGAAAAATGATTGGGAAGGAAAAATATACTTCTCATTCAGAGGGAAAAACTAGTAAAATTTCCTTCAGCACCCCTTTATCTAAAAGTCCTCCCTTTTTGCTTTACCAAGACACACAATATATAACAAAATTATTTCCATCCCTCCTAAAAATAAGCTAAAATTGTACTTGCCCATGCATCCTATTTTTATCCTTTATTTATTAATAAATAAAGGAATAAAATAAAGCAAGCTAACACAAAGAGGCATTAATAGCCTTGATTACATCTCAGTCAAACTGCAGTTGACTGTTTTATTTTAAAGAAAAGTATGGGTGAATAATTTTCTAATAATAAATCTTGCTTGATGAGAAAGTCTCCTTCCGTGTGCATGAAATTTCTATCTTCTTGTTCCTTATGTGACATCTATAACTTTCCCTTTGGATGCAAAATTAATACCCTGTGTGTGAGCAAAAATAAATCTTTTATAAGTAATAATTGGAAAAATATTCACCCATGTTGACATCTTTTATAAGAAATATTTTATGAAATCTTGATGGGGACCACCTTTTGGTTCTGATGCTGACATCTCCTCTTTATTCTTGTGGTCACATGAAAAGATACTTTTCTGCAAGTAAAATTAATTCCTTTAATCCAAAACAGTTAGCAAAATAGATTTATCCTTCCCTGTGGGGGCCACATGTATACATCTCAAGTAATGCATCCTTTTAATTTTAACTCCTTTGGTATGAGACCATTGACAAGATTAAGATAAAATACTTTGTGTACTCATTATTTCTTGGTTTTATATGTCCCATCATTGTCCCTTCTTTGACTTTGTGAAATGGCATATGATAATTTGAATAATAATCAATTGATTGTTATACCTTTGGCATATATACTTGATTTCAAAATCATGGGATCTTTGATCATTGGCATGCACCTTGGAATATAATGTATTTTGCATATTTCCCTTTGACACCTTTTGATACTTATTCTGATACAATTGATCACATTATGGACATTATTATGTTTTGATTTAGTATGTTGTTAGACATTTGATCATGGATTATTGTTGATCTTGATTTGGTTATGATGCATGATGATTATTAGAGACACTCATATGTGGATGATGATATACTATTTGACATGGATGTTTTATAGATGTTGTTCAGACATGTGATTTTGGATATTTTGAGATGATGATATAGTTGTTGGGATGAATTGTATGTTATAATGTTAAACTGCCTTGATGTTGTTGTGATTTACATACTTAGATGATTTTGTGATTTTATTTATATCATGTTGGATGTTCTGATATGGCCACGAGGCTGAAGGAGGTATTTGTGTTTTGCAGGTTAAAAATATCACAACAAACATCGGGGGATTGGAGACCAACCACAATGGAATTCTAGGTGAATTCGACAAGGTCACCATGGCAACTTGTTTTATTGTGTTGTGTGTTGTTTTGTTAGGGATTCCCATGGGGGGATTACCTTTATATGTGACCATGGGTTTATGTATTTTATTAATGTGGTTATTTTTATTATTGTTGTATGTATTTTATTAGTGATGTGTTCCTTTCTTTATTTAATTTTGTTGTGGTAGATTAATGTGAGAAATCATATGGTTAAAATTTAAATAAATAAGATTGGGATATGGGAAAGTAATAATGGAAGTTGTTGGCTGTTTGTATTAAATATGTAAGGGATGTGTAAGTTGTGTAAGAGTTGTGTAAGTCTGATTTTGGAGTATGAAATACTCCACCTCCATGGAAATTCGAATTTGTCCTTGGGGGCTGTTTTTGGAGGCTTGTGGGACAAGTAAAACTTGTCCCATACCTCTAAATTTAATTTACCAACCATACTTATGGTTGGAGAGGTGATTTTAAGACTTTTATAATGCATTTTATTAATCATGTTGCTTGTTTTGGATTGCACTCTCTTACATTTTATTTATTTTGTTGTCCCTTGAGGTGTGGGCTTTTTGGAGTGTGCAAGTAACTTGTCATATTTTCACCCACCTCTTTATTGTGCTTGGGAGAATGAAATTTTGTCTTTTGTGTTTGAATTTGAGGATGTGTGATGTGGCATCCTACATGGATCCACATCATCCTCTTCTCTTCCCTCTTCTATAAAATTCAAACTCTCTTCTTGTTTTGGGGTTGTTGAATCATTTTGCAACTTCTTTGGGGGCACATTTTCTTGTGTTGGAGCTCTTGTTTTTGGAGGAAGTTTGGAGAAAGCTTTGCATGCTTGGGAGATTGTTGTTTTGGACTGTGTTTTGAGCCTTGAAGTTGTTGTTTGGAAACAAAAGCTACCATGGAAAGGTAGGAATTTAACTCTTCTTTTATGTTGTCCACTTTCTTGTGTATGTGATGAATGGTGTATGGTTTGTTTTATTTATTGGATGGTTGGGTAGACTACCATAGGGATGGTGTAGGAGAAGGCTATGGGGAATTCATGTGGGGGGGCATAAGGAATGCCATTGGCATCAAATTTTTTAGAGGGAGTTTGGGTTTGGGATCCACCATGGAAAAGAAATAGCTTGCATTTCTTACTTTGTGGGGGGGCATAAGGAAATTTGTGGGGGGCATAAGGAGGGATTTGTGGGGGGCATAAGGATGTGTGTGGGATGAATTATTTTGGCGGGTTTGTTCTGGTGGATGCCCAATTCCCAATTGGGAGGCATAAGTAGCTTCCCCCATAGACCTTGCTCCTTTGGCTTGCATGATCAAGCTTGAGTTTTGATTTGAATGTTTTCAATTGCAGTTGTAAACTGTTGTTTTGTTTGGAACTATGTTTTATATTGATTTGGGCATGTTGAAAGAATGTTGTGTGTTGTGGAAGCCAGTTGTTGCCATGGGTTGAATCACACCTCTTATTGTATTTTGGTTGGGGCTCGGGGGCCAATGATGAAGGAAGGCTTCTCCTTTCATTGGATGTCTTGGTTGGGTGGAGAGCATTGCCTTTCCCCCACTTTTGTTGTGATCTACTTGGAGAAAGAGAAAAATTGCATGTTGCTGTTCTGGAGCAAAGGAAAATGTAGTTTGACAGTCACTTGTGAAAACATATTCATTTGTAATATCTTCCCACTTGTTGTGAATGAAATTGTAATATGCATTTTGTGAAGAAATATGTATGTAATTTGATTATGAAGTTGTACATTTGAATTGTGAAAGATATTTATATTCTGTTCTGTTATTGGAAAGAAAGAAATAGAAATGTGTTATTGCATTCAAACATGGAAAGATGTAAAGATTTATAATTGAATTCAATAAAGAATTGAAAGACCTTTCTCATATGCATTGTTGGATTGAATTCAATGTTTCATTGTATGACAAAAGAGATAGTTAGATCTCTGTTTGGAAAGAGAAATGTACGTGGAAACAATGTTGTATTTTGTATTTTGGGAATGTGTAAAAATGGAAATTTAGTATTTCTTTTGATTCAGAATGGTTTGTTTTAAAAACTGAATGTATTAGATTAGATTGGAAATGAAATGCCATACTTGCATGATGAAAAGTTAGATGGATCTCTTTAGATTTGATCTCTTGTAAATATTTAAAACTGGACAATTAAATTTAATCAAAATGCACAGTTTGGGACTGCACTTAATAATCAATTTGGAAATGATATAATTTAGCATGCTAAGGCATTAAGGAACTCAAATTGACAAAGAACACTTAAGAAAACAATTTTAAACATTGCAAAATCTGAGCCCAATCCTTTCACAGTTGTTTTTTGTCAATTGTTGGAAAAATTCAAATTGAAATCAATTGAACAAATTTACCTTCCTAAAACACTTTAAACCCTCCTAGAGAAATCATCCATGTCTGTTTGGCATGTTGAGTGAAGGAGGAGATCCAATTTAATCAAATTTAAAGTTGGAAATTACCAGTTGGCTTTTTAAAAGCCTGCAGATCCTTTTTACAAAATTGACCCCTTAAACTTTATCAAAATGTAAAATTTATGTTTTTTGTGCAAAGAGGGCATCGAGATATTTCCAGAAAGTCCTCATTTTCCCAAAACTAAGCTTTCTAGCAAAAGTTATGGCACTTTGAAGTTTTCCTGCCTTGGCGGGAAAATTTGGGAAAATTTTCCCTGGCGGGCCCGCGGCCCGAAAAATTCCCATTAAAATCCTTAGAATTTTTTTTTTAAAATTTGGTTTGGGAATTTTTTTAAATTTCCTCTACTGGCCCGTAGCCAATCAGAGGCTACCATGTGTCCTCACGAGGTAATGGCGGAGGCGCGGCATCATTTTCTCCCTTAGGCCTTTTTAAAATTTTGGAAAATTTTCATCCTTTTACCCTGCCGGCCCGCAGCCAACCAGAGGCTGCCACGTGGCACCTTGGGGTGACAGCGGAGGAGGGAGAGCTTCATCGATTTTTGGAATTTTTTTCTTTGGAAAATTTTTAATAAAATCCCATGGCCCCGCACTCCCACCCTGCCTTGGGAAATTCCTTTCCGGACGCGGACCCACGCGTCGCAACTTCCCCTTTCTCCCCTTTGGAAAAATTCTCCAATTATCCCACCGCTCCACCTTCCCTCTCCTCCCTCCCCACGTTTGTTGGTTGAGTGCCATGTGTCCCTGGTGGACCCGCGGGCATGTGGGGCACAAATTGGTTTTTTCTCCCCTTTGGCGAAATTTCCACAAAACTCCTGCCGCCCTGCCCTTCCCTCATCCTTTCCCCACGTGGCTCGTGGAGTGCCACGTGTCCCTGGCGGCACAGTGGAGGTGCGGGCACAAATGAGAAATTTTCCCCATGCAAAGGAAAAATTTCAAATCCCCACACCCCGCGACCCGCGCCAAAATTTTTCTTCCCCTACTTGACAACGTGTCCCCTTTGGGGGAAAATTTGATCCCTAAAGTCCGCCTGCCCATATCTTGAGTTTCTAAAGGAGTTAGGAGGACTTCTTTATATCACCGGAAAGGTGAGAAAATTTCCTATCCAATGGGAATGATTTAGAGAAATTTTAGTGTGTTAAGTATGAGAAAAATCAAGTTGAAACTCTGAGCCTGTTAGAGAGTGGGTATGGTGGTATTTTACTCCCTGAACCTAACTGAAACTTCTAACCCTAAAATTTGGACCTTGTGACCTTGAAATTGTTAATGAAGGAAAAGTATGTTCTAGTAATTTAGATTTGTTTCTTAAACCTGATAGTGTCAACTGTTGTCTTGCAACTTGGTTGTGGACACTTCTAATAAAAAAAATTATTCCATAATTTTCTAACTAACCTAGGTTGTTTCTTGGGTCTCAAGTGGGTTGTTTTAACGCTCGCTTTGGTCTGTGTAGGAGGCTCAGACGGAGTGAGAGGAACCTTCACAAAGACTCATAACTACCACCACCACCACCACCACTGGATCAAGGTGTAGCAGCTATTCTACCCCAGATCTTACAGACCCTTCAGGATGTTAATGCCGCTCTACGCGGAGGATTAGGAGGAGGACATGCAGCTAGTCATGACAGAGCCCCTTCCATTGAGGGTTAGGTATCTCCTCGACCTAGCAAGGAGCATAGAGGAGATAAATCCCATGCAGAGTCAGCCAGAGAAGAGTCACCACTGAGGGTACATGGTGACAAAGTTTCAGATCATAGAGAGAGGTCTTGGAGCCCTAGGCTTATGGATGAGCATGTAGAGAGACCTAGAGGTTGTCACTAGACCACAACTATAGATCACATCAGGGAGATCCTGAAGCTTTGGCCATCACATTACTCAGGTGACATGGGTGGATTTCAGGTAGAGGCCTGGCTAGTGAGCTTAAGCGGTTGCTTCAAGCTTTGTCCTTGTTCTAGCAACATGAAAGCTCATGTTGCGATCCATCTACTGAGGGATGGAGTAGGAGTATGGTGGAGGACAGAAGAGTAGAAGCTCCATGTAAATTCAAAGACAGTCTGGGAGCTATTTGAGGAGAGATTCATGAGCAAGGTATTTGTCACAGAGGTTCATACCAGTAGAGGATCGACGAGTTCCATGACCTCCTGACAGCATCTCTTTCTGTAGCAGAGTATGAGAGTAGATTTCTGGATCTACTCCAATATGTAGAGTATATGTAGGATGAGTAGGTGTGGATTCACAGGTTCATGTGAGGCCTAAATTTAGATATTGGAGGTGTGGTTCGGATCCATTTCCCAAAAAAATTAGCTGAGGCCGTCGAGAAGGCATATATTGTAGAGGAGACTCAGGGAAAGACCTAGCAGGCTAGAGACTGAGTCCGGAGCCACATACAGTAGATGCAGGATGGTAGATCGAGGGGGTCAGTACCCCTTCCTCGTGGTGGCTAGGGTACAACACAATCATCCTTTAGGCCACAACAGTAGTAGTAGCAGTCCCACCCACCTCATAGACCTCCACAGAGAGCTGATGCATAGAGAGGTTAGAGTATGGGGCCTCCTCCTAGGGGTCCCATTAGGACACAGGGTGGACCTAGAGCTCAGTCAGTAGGAGCTCGCTAGCAGAGACCTTGGCAAACCATAGTCGGATCATCAGGATCCACACCATACTTCTAGGGCACCTACTGGAGGTGCTACTCATTGGGGAGGATCAGGAGGATGTTTTGGTTGTGGAGTTACTGGACACTTTTAGAGAGATATTACCCACATAACCCTAACAATAAGGGTAAGGACATAGATTTTAGATCCTGACTTTTGGTGACATGGGACGTAGCCACAGGATTTATGCAATAGTTGAGAACCGGTAGGTAGAGCATCAGAGCACAGTCATTGAGACCACAGGTAGCATTGGTGGTATTCCTACCTCTGTATTGTTTGATTCTAGTTCTTCTGATTCTTTCATTACACCATATTTAGTAGAGTGATGCAGGATGGTGGCAGTTAGGAAGGGTCTTAGTTGGGATGTCGAGATGGCTTTTGGAGCCAAGATCTCTATAGACTCCTTAGTTAAGGAGTGTGTAGTGGATTTGGGACCTTTCACCACTACCTCAGATCTCCGTATCCTTCCTTTGGGCTCATATGGAGTCATTTTGGGTATGGATTGGTTATCTGCACACAGGGCTAGGATGGATTGTTATCACAAGACTATATCTTGTGCAGATGATTTGGGAGTTGAGTCAGTGATTTCAGGGGTTAGGAGACCCATTTCTATTCACACCATCTCTGCTTTGCACCTTAAGCATGCTTATGTGTGATATGGTTAGTTTCAGATGTATGACATTGTTACAGTTAGTGACATATCAGTAGGATGGGTCTAGTGGACCATGGCTAGATGATCATTGATTTGATTAGAGTGCACTGATGATCTATCCTAGGGGACACTACTGTGGGTTACCACCCCCACGTGAGATTTATTTTCATATGATCTAGTTCCTGGAGAAGAGCCCATTCGGATGAGCTTTCAGGGCCTTATGGAGATGTTGTATCCCCTTTTGATCTTTGTGAAGAAGAAGGATATAGTGATTCTTGGATATTGTGATCTTGATTTGATCAGACATGATGATTCCCACTTCCCTTTGGATACATTATATTTGATGATATTATGTTTTGATTTGTATGTTGTTAGATATGACTATCTTGATTTGGTTGTTGGACACCTTATATGTGGATGATGATAATATGTATGTGATATTTTGGATATGTGATAATAGTTGTTGATTTGATGTTGTTGTACTTCCTTGATTGTGACATATTTAGATGATTTTGTGATTTTATTTATATCATGTTGGATGTTCTGATATGGCCACGAGGCCGAAGGAGGTATTTGTGTTTTGTAGGTTAAAAATATCACAACAAAACATTGGGGGATTGGAGACCAACCACAATGGAATTCTAGGTGAATTTGACAAGGTCACCATGGCAACTGTGTTTTGTGTATGTTGTGTGTTGTTTTGTTAGGGATTCCCATGGGGGGATCACCTTTATATGTGACCATGGGTTTGTGTATTTTATTAATTTGTTTCATTTTATTTATTGTTGTATGTATTTTATTAGTGATGTGTTCCTTTTTTTATTTAATTATATTGTAATAGATTAATGTGAGAAATCATATGGTTAAAATTTAAATAAATCAAATTGGGATATGGGAAAGTAATAATGGAAGTTGTTGGCTATTAGTATTAAATATGTAAGGGATGTGTAAGTTGTGTAAGAGTTTGTGTAAGTCAGATTTTGGAGTATGAAATACTCCACCTCCATGGAAATTCGAATTTTTCCTTGGGGGCTATTTTTGGAGGCTTGTGGGACAAGTAAAACTTGTCCCATGCCTCTAAATTTAATTTACCAACCATACTTATGGTTGGAGAGGTGATTTGTAGACCTTTATAATGCATTTTATTAATCATGTTGCTTTGTTTTGGATTGCACTTTCTTACATTTATTTATTTTGTTGTCCCTTGAGGTGTGGGCTTTTTGGAGTGTGCAAGTAACTTGTCATATTTTCACCCACCTCTTTATTGTGCTTGGAAGAATGAAATTTTGTCTTTTGTGTTTGAATTTGAGGATGTGTGATGTGGCATCCTACATGGATCCACATCATCCTCTTCTCTTCCCTCTTCTATATAATTCAAACTCTCTTCTTGTTTTGGGGTTGTTGAATCATTTTGCAACTTCTTTGGGGTGCATTTTCTTGTGTTGGAGCTCTTGTTTTTGGAGGAAGTTTGGAGAAATATTTGCATGCTTGAGAGATTTCTGTTTTGGACTGTGTTTTTGGCCTTGAAGCTTGTTGTTTGGAAACAAAATCTACCATGGAAAGGTAGGAGTTTATTCTTCTTTTTTTGCTGATATTTTCTTATTGTGTTGTGTGAATGGTGCATGTTTTGATTTATTTGTTGGCTGGTTGGGTAGATTGCCATAGGAATGGTGTAGGAGAAGGCTATGGGGAATCCATGTGGGGGGGCATAAGGGAATGCCATTGGCATCAGAATTTTGTGGAGGGAGTTTGGGTTTGGGATCCACCATGGAAAAGAAATAGCTTGCATTTCTTACTTTGTGGGGGGCATAAGGAAATCTGTGGTGGGCATAAGGAGGGATTTGTGGGGGGCATAAGGATGCATGTGTGATGAATTATTTTGGTGGTCTATTTTGGTGGATGCCCAATTTCTAATTGGGAGGCATAAGTAGCTTCTCCCGTAGACCTTGCTCCTTTGGCTTGCATGATCAAGCTTGAGTTTTGAGTTGATTATTTTCAATTACAGTTGTGAACTACTATTTTGTGTTAAAATATGTTTTATACTGAATTATGCATGTTGAAAGAATGTTGTGTGTTGTGGAAGCCAGTTGTTGCCATGGGTTGAATCACACCTTTTATTGTATTTTGGTTGGGGCTCAGGGGCCAATGATGAAGGAAGGCTTCTCCTTTCATTGGATGTCTTGGTTGGGTGGAGAGTGTTGCCTTTCCCCCACTTTTTTTGTGATCAACTTGGAGAAAGAGAAAATGTGCATGTTCATGTCCTGTAGAAAAGGAAAAATGTAGTTTGACAGTCCCTTGTGAAAACAAATTTATTTGTAATCTCGTCCCACTTGTTGTGGATGAAATTGTAACATGCATTTTGTGAAGAAAAAGATGTATGTAATTTGATTATGAAGTTATATATTTGAATTGTGAAAGACATTTATATCATGTTCTGTTCATTGGAAAGAAACAAATTTTCTGTTATTGCATTCAACATGGAAAGATGTAAAGATTTATAATTGAAGTCAATAAAGAGTTGAAAGACCTTTTTTCACATGCATTGTTGGATTGAATTCAATGTTTCATTGTATGACAAAAGAGATAGTTAGATCTCTATTTGGAAAGAAAAAATGTACGTGAAACAATGTTGTATTTTTGTATTTTGGGAATGTGAAAAAATGAAATTTAGTATTTTCTTTGGATTCAGAATAGTTTGTTTAAAAACAACTGAATGTATTGGATTAGTTTAGAAATGAAATGCCACACTTAAATGTTGAAAAGTTAGATGGATCTCTGATAAAAATTTAAAACTGGCAAGTAAATTTAATTAAAATGTACAGTTCGGACCTGTACTTAATAATCAACTTGAAAATTATATAGTTTAGTATGCTTAGACATCAAGGAACTCAATTGACAAAGAACGCTTAAGAAAAAAAGTATAAACATTGCAAATTCGAGCCAAATCCTTCTCACAGTCATTTTCTGTAAATTGTTGGAAAAATACAAATTGAAATCAAACAAGTGAATTTCCCTTCTTAAAAAACTTTAAACCCTCCCTAGAGCAATCCTCCATGTCTATTTGGCATGTTGAGGGAAGGAGGAGATCCAATTTAATCAAATTTAGAAGTTGGAATTTACCAGTTGGCTTTTTAAAAGCCTGCAGATCCTTTTTGCAAAATTTAACCATTATTAAAATGTAAAATTTATGTTTACTCTGCAAAGAGGGCATCGAGAGTATTCTAGAAAGTCCTTGTTTTCCCAAAACTGAGCTTCCTAGCAAAAGTTATGGCACTTTGAAGTTTTTTAGCCTTAGTGGGAAAATTTGGGAAAATTTTCCCTCGCGGGCCCGCGGCCCAAAAAATTCCCGTTAAAATCCATAGGAAATTATTTTTAATTTTTGGTTCTAGAAAATATAGAATTTTTTTGAATTTTCCTCTGTTGACCTGTAGCCAATCATAGGCTGCCATGTGTCCTCACGGGGCAACGACAGAGGCGTGGCATCATTTTTGCCCTTAGACCTTTTAAAAAATTTTGAAAATTTTTCCATTTCATCCCGCCGGCCCGCGGCCTATCATAGGCTGCCACGTGGCAACAAGGCATGTTGGCGGAGGGGGCGGAACTCGCGTGACCTCTTTTCTTTTCAAATTTTATTTGGGAAAATTTCCCTTAAATCTTCCGTGGCCTCACACTCCCGCCTTGCCTCAGAGAAGATCTTTCCGTTGACATTTGGACCCATGCATCAATCTTCTTCCTTTTTCCTCCCTTTGGAAAATTTAGCTAATTAACCCCGTTGCTCCACCTTTCCCTCTCTCTTTCTCTCTACATCAGTTCGTTGAGTGCCATGTGTCCTTGGGGACCCACATGTGCATGGGGGCTAATTGATTTCTTTCTACCATTGGCGAAATTGCCACAAGACTCCCGCCACCCCACCCTTTCTTTCTTCTTTTTTGGCGATGACTCAGAGGCCGCCACATGTCCCTAGAGGACCCGCAGAGGCACAGAAGAGTTTTAGACTTTGCACCCACACAGGGGGAAAAATTGCTAATGCTGCCCCACGACCCACCAACCCATCAAAGGGGTTTTTTCCCCCTCTCACCACATGTCCCCTTGGGGAAAATTTGACCCCTAAAGTCCACCTGCTCATAACTAGAGTTCTAAAAGGAGTTAGGAGGACTTCTTTATATCACCGAAAAAGTGAGAAAAAATCCTATCCAATGGGAATGATTTAGGAAAATTTTGGATGTGTTAAGTATGAGAAAAATCAAGTTGAAACTCTGAGCCTGTTAGATAGTGGGTATGGGGTAAAATAATCCATGAACCTAACTGAAACTTCTAACCCTAAAAATTGAACCATGTGAACTTGATATTTGTTAATGAAGGAAAAATATGTTCTAGTAATTTATATTTGTTCCAGAACCTGATAGTGTTAATTGTTGTCTTGCAACTTGGTTGTGGACACTTCTAATAAAAAAAATTATTCCTTAATTTTCTAACTAACCCTAGGTTGTTTCTTGGGTCTCAAGTGGGTTGTTTTAATGGGCATCATAGGGTTGGACTAGTTTTGGACCTCTCAAAACCATTGGTGTGAACTTAGGCTAAGTAATGATTATTGGATTTGATTTATTAAGGAGAAAACTACAGTAAACAAACATAATTATTAGTTGAGGAATACCCCTTCTCCATGATGGACCAACCCTCAAGCTTTGTATTATCGGTGGAACTTAACTCAAGTCACAATTAGGGTTTCTGAGCCTATGAAATGTGCATACTTTTTTTAACTTGGGTTGAGTTATATAATTTTTTGTTGAGTTAATATTGGAAAAGGATTTCAAAACCCTAATATTTTGGCTTTCACATTTTGATCTCTAACAAGCTGGAGAAACTCTGCTCGAAATTCTTCTCACGACCGCCATCATTATTTGAGCTTTCTCTGAGGACCTCTCATTCTGTGGTGATTTTACGAGTGTATATCTTATTCTTCAGTGATATTTAACCTTTCTGAGCTTTGAGAGGTTCTGGTAGTTAATGGGAAGCATCATGAAGACTTTGGGTTTTATTCTTTATGAATTTGATCTCTGTGATGTTTTAGCATGAAGTTTTGCATTCTGTTGGGGCTTTGATCTGGAGGGTTTTGAGTATGTTCAAACCTTGCTTTATTTTGTTCCATGACCATAGTTATTCATGGAGATTGTTCTGAGCATTTTTTACCCAAGCCTCTTTTTTCTTTGACAAATTCACCATTTCAAGGGTTTTGAAGGCGAGGCTGAGAGGTTATTTTCGAGAGAAAAAATTCTGAGTGAAGTCTTTTTAATTGTGTACTAAAAACTATTTCAGATTCTATTACTATTATGTTGTTTCAAAGGTATGTCTATATTTTCCACCCTTTTTATGGCTCGAACTAGGGTTATACTCTATGTACTCGTCATTATTTTTTTAGATCTGTATGTTTTTTGATGGCGACTATTCGTGTTTTCTACTAAAAAAACTATGGTTGTCATTTTTGACTTATATCTCTGTGACATATTTTGAACACTACCTTTTAGATTTCCTTTAAGAAATGGCTCATTGTTCTTTTCCACTTGCTGGTTACTATATTTTTTCTTTTCTTACTTCTAAGTTTCAGGCTTACTGCCTTATCATGTCGCATGATTTGGTTCGTATGGTGTGCATCTGCTCACATGGGTGACTGCTATAGTTCATAGCTATGCTTTGAATGAAATTCTCTTGTATTTATAGTTTTGGCATTTTTGCATTGTGAGCTAAAACCATATATGTCGTCCTTTAATAACTTCACCCTATTTTCTTTGAACCTAAATCTTTGGTTTCCAACTTTGAGGGTTTCAAGGCTTACATGTGATTTGTTTGAACTTAGCTATAGCTAGTTATCTCAAATGCCATTTTATCATTTTTAGATGGGTTTTATCTCGTTGGGGTTTTCGAGCATTATTCACTCTGTGGCATTCTTTGCCCTGTTATTTTGCATTGGTCACCATTTATGCTTTTGACGAGCTGGTTTCTTAATTTGATAATCACTTTCTACTCTTGTGCATGAATCATTAATAAGCTTTGGGAGCTATAAATTTCTATTTTTAATGATGTACAGGTGTCTGATGGTCGGATTTCCTTTTACTCATTCTGAAAACATATTATTTGAATTTGATGTGATTCAAATGCTTCGAGGTAATTGAAGGTTCTCTCTGCTGTTATGGATAGAAAAGGCATGATTGCTTATTTCTATTTTCCTAAAGCTCATCTTTCGAATATTCATTGGATCTGTCATGATTCACTTTTATAGACTTGAATTCTAAAGAACTAGTAAGCTAAACTCTGTTTCCAAGTTCTCTACAAAATTTAATGAAAATTGAATGACTGTGACACTGAAACTTTTCTCCTGATATGGGTGAGCTTTGATATTGATATTCAGACTATGTCTTTGTACCTTTGTGGTAGTCCTCATTCTGAATAATATTTAGAGCTTTGTTTCTGATATTTCTTTGTTGTTCATGATCATAGAGTAGCATCCGAGTTTGTTTATCCATTTTGGTTGAAACTTGAGGATTTGAAATATTTTCACAAGTTGAATCCAACCTGTCTACTACTTGTAAAAAATAATATTGTATGCCAGTTATTCCTTGGAGCTTATCCTCAAACCTATGTTATTGGTGGAAACATGTAGCAAGTTGTAATTTGACATATAAATCGAGAAAACTGAATCTCCAGTAACATTTCATTTATGTATACTATTGTGAACTCTGTAATATACTTGAGAGTGATGAATTTGGAAACCATCTTCAAAAAAAAATTACTTTTCATGTTGCAGATCTATATAGTTGTGTGCTTCAATTTATATGGTTCCTTGAGTTATAGTATGGTGATATTCCCATATGCTTATTATTAAGGATTTTGTACTCTTCCTGCAAGTTGTATTCACTATAACCTATGATCTACTGTTACTCCTTTGAGTTAGTTAGCCTAGTTTTGATACAGTCTATACCCGAGAATGGATTACTTTGAACTCTGTATTGGGTGATGGATTTGTATCACTTCCTCTAGCTAGTAATTTCAATCCATTTATTGCACTTGTGTAAGAAAAATTCCATTAAACAGATGCTTCTTGTGAAAATTAATGATCCACTAAAAATTGTAAAACTTCATCTTTTTTTTTTGAAAAGATACACATTGGTTGAACTTTCACCTTTATCCTTTGGCATGATTGTACTTTATGTACTTGAACTTTTAGTTGGATGACAATGGATGTATATTATTTATGTACTGTCTATAATTTCAGGTATGCTTGTTGATAAAGTCCATCTATTTGATTTTGTCATGCTTTCTAAAAATGGAATTCTTCTATGCATTTTATTGTACTTGTTTCTGATCCATCTGTACTATGATATTTTCTTTTTTATTCTATCCTTTATGTATTTTGTATGTGCCTTCCTTACAAGATTCAATTACTTAAAGCTGTAAACACATGGATATAGACCACACTAGTAGCTCTAACAATATATATTATATGTTCATAGGTATATGTTGCTAGGAATTGGAGATGAGGATGAAGCAACTGAAAATGAAATAAAGCCAGAAGCATGAGAGAACCAACCCAAACATGCATTGATGGGTTTCTTCTCTCTCCATTTGCTTATATTTTAAAGTATATGCATCTTTTATTTCCAGTACATACAAGTTAGATCCCATGGCTTATGTGGGTTCACTGTACTTTCTTCATTTGAATGGATAATAATGAACTTGTACAACTCAAGACACTTAAATAATTCACTTATGTATGTAGACACCCATAATTATGCCCAAGCAATTTAAATACTTAAATTGTGCTAATTATCCCCTTTCTCGCAAATCGACGACATATCATCAAAAGCGCTCACATTCCCTCTTATTGTAAATAATTAATTACAATACGCTAATTGATTAAGTCGCTTACCCAACTAACAACCTAATTAACAACCTTCCGTTAATTATTTACCCCTTCTATCTAGACTAATTAATTATTATTAATTAATTAGCCTTTCACTTCATTTAACTAATAAATCAATATTTAATTGATTTAATCCCCTTATAATAGCCTAAATCGTACTAATATTCATGTAATTAGCTTCTATAAGCTTACATCTACCTATTAGTTAATCACCTTTGATTAATTAAAACACCCCCCAACTCCCATGACTTGCTAAGCATAAATTAAACATTTCTAAAGTAAGGTTACCTTTAATAAAGCAACCTTATCCATTCCTAATCATGTTTTACCTTTATCCCACATGCAAAGGGGTGAAGTGTTTCCTTTATCCATTGGGCTATATAAGGATCCCTCCTTCTACCTTTATACCTACACCTAAACTTCTTAAGAGAGCAAATGCAAATCATATAGCAAAGAGACTAAGAGCTTGCATTTTGTCTTCTTGAGATGTCACCATTGTTAAGAACTAAGCTTCCTATTCTTGCATTCTTTAAGGAACAAACAAGTAATTTTTGATTGCCATTGGAGGTAAATAGGTCCATGCATTTTGTTGGTAATCTAGGAGAGTATAGATTTTTAAATAACATGCTAGTTTTGATCTTATGTTTTCAAAGTTATAATGTTAGTTTAGATCTTGTTTAGCTCTTTATCTTGATGGTGCTTATGCTTTTTTTTAGCTAGATTGTAGAACTATTTTAGGTGGTAGTTCTTGCTCCATTTGATTTAGCATTAAGTAAAGTAAACATGCAAACAATGTATGGAAATAAATTAAAATCAAATGTACCTTTTGATGTTCATTGGATGACTAAAATTTATTCTGCACCCTATCTGCAACTTTAGAACTTCATATCTGATACATTCTGCCCTTCCTTCCTTCCTCAGGGCCTTACAATGATTGTTTATGGATGTTTCACAGTTCTGAAGAGGGTTTCAAATGGAATGGCTACATCTATGAGGCATGACATTCTGTAACACCCAAGTTGTAGTTTTGATCCAAAAATGACTCCTAGTTGTGTAAAACCAAACAATTAAAATTTTTATGTTATTCTAAGGTGGCTGTCCTAAACATAGTCAAACCTCTGACTCGATCAATTTGAGAAACTTAAAAGTTTTGAGTTGACTCTTTTTCACACAGGGTGCGAGAAATGTCAACAGGAAACCAAACCTCGATAGAAGGTGAGTGAAAGGTGGTTTCATAGAAACCGTATCAACGGTGCTTCTAACGGTTAGATGTGCTTTCCATGTCTAACAATTTGAGAACAAGCTTCCACATAATCCACATAAATCTTCCAAATCATTTGTTGCATGTTAACCAGGGTAAGTGCAGCAAGTTGGTGGACCAAAAAGGGGCCATAAGTGGACGTCATATTGCAAAAAGTAGTGAAATCTCAACTTTTAGGGATTATTAGCAATATGCACACTCAAAATTAGAGAAAATTATATGAATATGAATCGTAGCATCTAGAATCTAGTTTCTAAACTACTAATGTTTTTAAAAAATAGAAAACTTTATCTATATTAAACACTCAAAATTATATGACTTGTTTTTTTTTAATAGTTCGTTTGTCTGCATTTTGGATGACCAAAGCATGTTATTTTTTTCCTTTGGTGAAAGTTTAGATGTCACTGTCTATCTTGGGATATATTTTATTTTGTATTTTTTCAAGCAATTTTTATTTTATGATTTTTTCTGTGAAAGTGGTCTGAAAATTTTTAGAAAACAGAGAACTTTCTGTTTTCCCGCCATAACTATATAAAAAAATATCAAAATCAAATATATATATATATATATATATATAATTTCTCCATACTTGGGATGGTATAGTTTTTATCACATTTTGATAAGTGAAACAAAACTTGCAGTCTTAAATGTAGACATGAACATTCATGGAAAAAAATGTCTTAAAGACCTAGTGTTAGTAAAAAAATTATTAAATGTCATTTATCTTATTTTATTCACTTTAAAATCAATATTTCTACGAAGCTAATAGTCTCACCTATGCGATGGTACCATTTTTGTGATATGTTTTTAATTTTTCAGCATGATTCAAGCCTGTGGAAGAGAAATTTAAAGTTTTTGATCTTTTACACGCCATAATGACCTCCTATAGCTCTGGTTGAGGAAAAACAAAGATTTCCTGAGCCTTGAGGGTCAGATTTGATGATACAGATATAACCGCAAGCGCGCTTTATAAACTCTAATCATGGTGTTCAATATTAGAACCATAATCACAGTTTATAAAGTGTGATCATAGTTATTAAATCATATTCACATGCATCCCAACGTTTGAATTACCATGTGATTTTTACTATTTGGCCTTACTGTATGAATTAGTGTGAAATTATGTCACTTTCTACATGTTTTTATTATCAATGGAAGTAAAACATCATGGGAGACAAGAAATGAAGTTAAAAAAGGAAGTCAATAAGTAAAAAATATCAAACGAATTAGAGGTAAAAAGATTTCAAAATGTTGAGCGAATGTGGAATCTTCGTGAATCAAGAAGAGGTTCATCTTCAACCCCTACTATTGTAAGAAATGAGGAACTAGGTAACGTTTATACTGTTAATGTTGAAAATGAATTAAATACTCGTGATGAAGATGTTGTTACTGTTAATGTTAAAGAAGAATTAAATATTCATGATGTAGCTAATGTTGAAACTGAACAAGAAAATGAAAATGTGAATCAGGAAATTCAGGTTGAAACTGTAGACAAACAAAATTTGACAAAAACACCTAGAATTTTACGTAAGAAACCTAATAATTTTATTGAAATTGATGATAACATTTTGAAACCAATGTTTGACAAATTTTCTGAATGGAAAATTAGAAGAAAATCCACTGAAATTTAGGATAATCATTTTGAAATTTTAAATGATTCCCAAAGATGTCAGTTGAATAGTTTGATGAAATTGATTAAAATGAGACCTACATTAAACACCTTAGGATTGAAAACATCTAATATACATGGTCAAACATCTACAATTTTTGAAAACCTTCATGATGCATATCACACTGTTGGTATCAAGAGACGCACAAGGGATAGCAATATTGTGCATCATGTACTTGCTACTAGTTTTGTAAGTGAATCAACAAAAAAACAACGTTTGATTATGTAAACAAGTCAAATGTTGAGAGTTAATTGAAAAACTCTAATGAAATCAATTGAAAGACATAATATCCTTCAAACACTCAATAACACCAATTTTTGGTCATTTTCTACTAGAGCACCGCATAAGGACAAAGATATATCTGATGCTATAAGAGAAGATTTTATTCCATTTTGGCATAACACTAGAGTTTCACCTAATACAAGAGATGTTGTAAAAAGGAGAGTTATTTCTACTAATCATGAACCACATCCAAAGTATTTTTTAGATATGACTCAAACTCAATTTTTCTTTAGTTTGAACATGAGCATTTAGAAATTAAAATTAGTCAACTTTTTTTTTGAAATTTTGAAACCATTCTATGTGAAAATCAACCATGCTCACACCACTTGTTGTTGTAGGCAACATGTTGAATTTGAAATACATTAAGCTAAAATTTTATGTATTCATTATGATTTTCATTCTAAAACAATGTTATCAGAATGTGGTGTTAAAGTTCTACCAATATCTTCTAGGGATTTCATTCCTATGATATTTTTTGAAACAGAAGTTGGACAAATTTTTTTATTGTCAAGATTTTTTAGATGGAAGTTGTGGCATGTGCGATGGATTACCTAAATTGGAAAGTTACATCCATGAGAAAATTGGAGGTGCAATAGGACATAATTTAGTTCAGTTCGATAAATATAAATCAGTACCATACTAGTTGAAATATGGAAAGGAGTCTAAATGGTGTGAGCTAGTTACATAACATATGCCTGATTTTCAATTTATGAGAAAATTTAAGGATAAAATTATTTATGAGTATGCTAGGCATACACATAGAGCTCGATGGTTGGATGAACAGTTCAAGATATGAAAGTACACTTTTCCTATTGGTACTATTATTTCAGTGGTTGATTTTGTAGAGAATTACACATTAAAACCACAAATGGAGGTTCAATCGCAATATTACAACTTAGAATAGGTTACCATTTTTTTGCATATAACATTTATACATTCTCCTGTCAGTACAGAGAATGATAAATTTGTTTAAGAGAGTAACACTTTTATATCAGTGATGATCGTACTCATTGTACTGAATTTGTGCAAGGGTGTTTCCAGTTATTTTATGGAAACTTTTCTGATAGGGACATTCACTTCAATCAACATTATATATGGCCAGATAATTGCATGTCGTAGTTTAAGAATGCACGAATGTTTTATTGGATGAGCAGAATGCATGTCAAGATGGGTTTCTAAAATATTTGGAGTTTCACTGAGGCTAGACATGGAAAAGGAGAGCATGACGATGCAAGGGCATGTGTGAAAATATCTCTTGCAAGAGAAGAGTTGAAGTAAAAAGATGGTGCTAAATTGAAAGATGTAAAGAGCATAGTGGAATGTTGTATTGACAATATGGCATGAGGATCTCAAGAAAATTCCATAGTTTGTAGATATTTTTGGTTGATAGAAGAACAAAAAATTGCTAACTATGAGGATTGTATAACACTCACAGGGTCTAGTGATATGCACTCATTTTGTAGCTCAGATGCTACTTCGTGGGCCACATGGATAAGAAAGTTGGCATGTTTTTATGCATCTTGTATTTAATTTGTCACTGCTGAATGTGATTCACAAGAATGGGTAGATGAATGGATATGTAGGCCTCTAACTCTTTTTCCTAGTTATCAACCTCCATAAGCATTATGAATTGTTTCTCCAGATGAAGTTACAAAATCTAAGGACTTTGACAAAATTTATATTTTGGTGCGACAAGGTAAATGGTTATTTACAATTTGTGTATTAGGTGTTGTCCATTGAAATTAATATGTAATTTAAATTTGAGTTAAAACCTAAATTATTTTTTATAGGACATGTGTTTGCAGTTATTGCAAAAGAAGATAATAAAGAAGGAACAGGCTATTTCTTATGTCATTGCATCAAGGAAAGAAATAAGTTGACTTCTCTTATTATAGATGGCAAAGATATTGAGTACCCTGTAAGGTCAATGGTAGTTACTGGAACTTGGCTTCGACGATATCCATTAAAAAATTTCTCTATTTGGGTGTTTGAAGACTTTGAGACACACATGAAAATACTCTTATATTCGCATCTAGTTCTAGTGACAAATATTTAGCTGTATAGATATCAAGGAAGGCATAATAACAAGATTCTTTGGAAGGTTCGAGAGTCATATCATGAAGCAATCATGTCTGTTATTCAGAGTAGATCCGATCCTGATGGTTCATGGAATGAATTTACATGCTTGCATCTAGTATATATAATTTCTTTGAAGTATTTAAATTTTTCAACCAGATCATTCAAGTTCATATATTTTATTAAATTTGTGTATTTTGTATATATCTAGTATATGGTTTTGATTCAACTTAAATTTCTTTGACTAACACTTTTATGCAAGTTAGTGGTGCCAAAAAATCTTCCACTTTCACATCATGATGGTGAAAATTCGAATGAATTTACATGATTTCTTATGGTATACATAATTTATTCAATAATTGTTTAAATTTGTCAGTTATAGATTCAAGTTCATATATTTTATTAAATTTGTGTATTTTGTATATATCTAGAATGTTTTGTTTCAACTTAAATTTCTTTGACTAACACTTTTATGCAGGTTAGTGGTGCCAGAAAATCTTCCACCTTCACATGGTTACCACTGTTAGTAGAGAATTTTATATTCTTGAACCTAAGAGAAGCTTTCATTGTTTTACAAGAAAAGAGAAGAAACTAACAAAGGTTTATGTACCTGTGGAGGGGGTTCTTATCTCCAAAGGAGGTAGCCCAAAAGCACCGAGAGCATAGGAAACTGAAACGATACTTCCTCTAACATTCACTTGGCCACCCAGATGTGTTGATGTAGTCAGTTTAGTGTCATGACCTATTGTTTGAAAAATATAGCGTTTGACAGCCTTACACTTGCTCAAATTACACTATTTCATGTGTTTGTAAACAATAGGACAAAGAGAACACTGTTTAGAGGTAGAAGATCCCTACACTGAGGTTTAGGATCCAACCAGACATCTTTAGGTGCCACAGAATTTGAGTAATCACCTGTCGAAGTTGAATGGTTTTTTTATCTCACGACTCTTAAGGGACTATGCCCGAACGAAGAAGCCTGGAAGCAATGACCTTTTCATGCACCAAAATGACACTTCCTCTACCATTCACCTAGCCACCTAGACATGTTGGCATAGTTGGTTAAGTCACACGACCCACCGTTTGTAAAATATAGCATTTGACAGCCTTATATTGGCTCAAACTGCACTATTTCATACATTTGCAAATAATAGGCTAATGAGAGCACTGATTAGAGATGGAAAAAATTGAGACAGACTATTTTAGATGGTCCTGCTAAGGTGTAAGATTTGACGAGACATCTTTAGGTGCCACAGAGTCTGAGTAATCATTTGTTAACGTTGAACTTTTTTTGGTCTCAGGGATCTTAAGGGACTATGCCCGAATGAAGTAGCCCAAAAGGAAATACCTTGTTGTGCACCAAAATGATGCCTCCTATAATGTTCACCTGGCCATTTAGAAGTTTTGGCATAGTTATTTTTGTGCCATAACCCACCGTTTGCAAAATATAGTGGTTGACGACCTTACACTAGCTTAAACTACATTGTTTCACGTGTTTGAAAATAATACGATAGTGAGAATGCCGATTAGAGATAGAAAAAACCTAAGAAAATCTATTATAGAGGGTCCCTAAATCAAGGTGTAGGATCTAACGAGATGTATCTAGGTGCCATAGAGATCGAGTAATCACTCGTCGAAGCTTAACAATTTTTTGGGCTTAGGGCTCAACAACGTTATCGCACATCGAAACCACACCTCTATCATTCACCTGGCCACCTAGATGTGTTGGTGCGATCAATTCAGTGCCATGACCTACCATTTGAAAAATATAGCATTTGACAGCCTTACACTGGCTCAAACCACATTATTTCAAGTGTTTGCAAATAATAGCGCAACGAGAGCACCGATTAGAGACAGAAAAAATCAATACAAGATATTATAGAGGGTCCCTACGCCAAGCTGTAGGATTTGACAAGAGTCTCTAGGTGCCATAGAGTCTGAGTAATCACCTGTCGAAGTTAAATCATTTTTTGGTCTCAGGGCTCTCAAGGGACTATGCCCGAACAAAATATCTTAAAAGTAACGACCTTGTTACGCACCAAAATGATGCCTCTTCTAGTGTTCACCTGTCCATCTGGTCTTGTTGGCACAGTCAGTTTGGTCCCACGACCCACATTTTGTAAAATATGGTGTTTGATAGCCTTACACTGGCTCAAACTGCACTATTTCACAAGTTTGTAAATAATAGGGTAGTGAGAGCACCGATCAGAGACAAAAAAAAACCGAGACAAGATATTGTAGAGGGTCCCTACGCCGAGGTGTTAGATCCAATTATATAACTCTAGGTTCCATGGAGTCCGAGTAATAACCCGTCAAATTGAATGGTTTTTTTGTCTTAGGGCTCTTAAGGGACTACGCCTGAACGAAGTATCCTGTAAGCAACAACCTTGTCGTACATTGAAACGATGCCTCCTATAGTGTTCACCTATCCATTTAGACATGTTCATGTAGTTGGTTTAGTGCCATGACATCCCAAGGCATGATTTATCACTACTCACCTCCATTTATTTCCTAGGACTGCCTAGAAAAGGTAGTTTGTAAACAATTATTCCATGAACGCTCAAAGAATGCCACAACCTTGAATTCTTGGGTGTGACTAGAGAACTCCTTCACTCAATTTTTGGCTTAGACGGTTCTTGATTTGAATGACCAAGTGCCAAGTTAGGATTGTCATAAGTTTTTGCTGAAAACGTGAATTAGGATTAATAGGGAAGGTGTTCTTGGCTACAAATCAGGTGGTTTGACTCCAAAACATGCCTCCCTAGAGCCCATGATAGTAATAGTTTTCTCCCAAAATGTCTAGGGGAATGACTTCTCACTACTCGGCTCGCATCAATGAGATTGCAACAAGGTTAACACATTACCATGTAAATACTCTAATGATTGTTTGATCTCTTTTTAAAGCATGTTAATACATAATAGAGCGTTAAAAATATTTTTTTCATATCTTGTGCCAACTAAACTACAATGTTTCTGTAGTTTCTAAACAAGTGAATTAAAATTAGGACCTTATTATTACACACATAAATAACACTTAATTTGGACTAATACTTAACAAATAAATTGTAAGTACACTAAAAACATATAAAATGACTTGTAATAAATCTCTAGAACGATGAGATTAGGGACAATCGTGCTCTAGAATGTACCTAACTCCACCCACAGGGGTGTAAATAAATCCTATATATGGCCAACAAATGAAGTAAAAAATATGCAACAAGCTTCCACCTTCAAACCCTCGTCCTAAGTAACAAAATTTTTCAAACCTATTGCTGAAAAACACTCAAAAACAATAATAAATCATTGATCTATAATGGAAACCCTTGAATAGATAATCCTCTCAACTAGAAGAAGAGATTTATTTCTTATTCTTGATCTCTTAGAGGGTTTCATCCTCAAAAGATTATTTTTAAAGGTTTTCATCCTTAGAAATATTTTGTAAAGCTCTAGGCTTAAACAAAAATCAAATTTTATATAAAATATAAAATCATGCCTTCTACAAGCAAAAAAAATTCTTTTTATAGATGTAATGGGCCAAATAGCCTCCCAAACTTCCAATCAGATTTCACCCCTCGCATTTAATGTTTTTTCCACCTATTTCATCCTCTAAAGAGGTTACATTTTATCCTAGGGGAGAGTAATAACATAAAGTGATTTTATTTCTCTTCTTATTTTGATTTTAGCATTTTATATTTGTCTTTTCTATTTTTAAATTGACTTTATCATTCCCTGATAAAGGGGTTGGACTCAAAAGTAACAATCACATAACATCTTCTTGGGAGGTTCCTAATGGTGAGTACATTAAGCTAAATTTCGATGGGGTTGTCAAGAACAACCCAAGTTAGGCAAGAGCTGGTGAATTTTTTTGAATCTCTTCTGGTCAGCCTACCTTGGGCTTTGCTGAAACCCTTGGGAAATGTTATAACAATTATGTTGATGCCAAAGCTATTTGGTTTGGCCTCACAATTGTAAAACAAATAAAGTGAAGGAAATTCCTTGTCAAAAGTGACCCACATATTATTATTAAAAAGGTTCTGAAAGGTCGGGTAAAAAATTAGCAGTTTTATGGAATTGTGAATGATTGTCATGCTCTCTATGAGCCCCTCCCAATTTCACACATATTTCATAGTGCTAATAAAGTGGTAGACAAACTAGCTAACACTGGGGTGGATAGAATAATTAAGAAAGATCCCTAAAGCCTCATTATTTTATAACCCAAAGATCTAATTGATTTAATGGGAGATTTACTTGATCATGAAATTATTAGTTGGTGATGAGATTAGGGACAACTGTGCTTTAGAATGTACCTAACTCCACCCATAGGAGTGTAGATAAACCCTATATATGGCCATCAAATGACGTAAACAAATATGTAACAAGCTTCCACCTTCAAACCCTCATCGTAAGTAACAAAAATTTTCAAACCTATTGCTGAAAAACACTAAAAAACAATAATAAATCATTGATCCATAATGGAAACCCTTGAATAGATAATATTCTCAACTAAAAGAAGAGATTTATTTCTTATTCTTGATCTCTTAGAGGGTTTTCGTCCTCAAGAGATTATTTCTAAAGATTTTCATCCTTAGAAATATTTTAAGCTCACACTTATTTTGGCTCAACTGACACCATTTTCCCCTTTTGTGCTTAAACCTAAATTTCTACATATTTTAAGCACTTAAGGCCCCCTGAAATCATTTCCAACAGATAGGAATTTTCTTTCCCTTTCCAGAGATATAAAGAAGTCCTTCTAACTCTTCGTATTTTTCAAGTTACGGGTCGACAGACATTAGAGGGATTTTTTGCCAAAAGCGTGTCGGCGGGCCCAGAGAAGAATTTTTGCCAAAGGAAATTGCGGACCAGTGGGGCGGGAGGAGACCTTTTGACACTTTTCATTTTTACACTTTTCACACCAATTTTACACCATTTTCACACATTTTCTCCTTTTTTGCAACTTGACAAAAAACATCAATCTCAATCAATGCATCCTCTTGGTACTTTTGTAATCCGTGGGTGACTTTGATGGCTACATGATTCTTTGATGTTTGGTCCCAACATTTCAAAAGTGCCTATGCGAGTTGGATTTTCATTTAAAATCTAATTTTTCTATAGTTACATGTGAATAGGTAAATAAATTCAAAGCAAGACCCTTACGAATAAGATATTTTATATTCCTATTCCAAATGCTTCTAAAAGCTTGAGATTTGAAACCACAAGTGGCTAATTCTATAAGTGTTGTTTAAAATCAAAACTTCTTATCATTCTAAGATAAAAGAAAAATTAACCACCATATACAAAGGCATATAGGTACTTACAAGTTAGCATCTAGAAATTACAAAGAAGAATGAAAGCATATGCCAATGTCAGCAGACCTTCAGCATATGTATTATTTACCTACGGGATTAAGTCTTCACACAAGTCAGAATAATTCAAATATTAGGTCTAAATCACAAGAATATCAACGAAAGCTCATGGAAAGCTCGCATCTATATAGATTTTGTTGTTTACATTGATGTCCTCTGAAGAAAAGAAGTGGTGGCCTCAAATTAAGAAGAAGGGATATTTCAAGGCGGAATGCCTTGTACACAGTTATGGTAATTCACAATCAGAGATTTGACTTCACCCACAATCTGTAAGGCTATTTGCAAAAATCCCACAATCTGGAGTTGAGATTTTAGAGAAAATTTCATTAATCCACAATCTGGAGGGTTTTTTTCTAATCTCTACTATTTCTGTGAAACATGCATGCTCTACTATTTTTGTGGCAACATCGACTTTAGAACTCTAACAATTTCATGCATGGTGGGTCAATCAAAGAGTCATATTTGGTACAAAGCAAGGTCGACTAGAAGATTTTTCTTATGATCCCAAGATCCATGCATGTTTTGTAACCTAACCAACCCAAAAAATAAGAAAAACCACCAAAAAAGTACAACCATCCCAACTCTGAAAAAGTTCAACCAATCCCAAAATAATAAAAACTGTGAAAAGATAGAAAATTCTTTGGATGACAAAAAAGATTCATACAACCAGCAATAAACTATACCCACAAATACATTAATAACATTAGTAATTAAGTAAAATCTAGTACCAAAAAACTGTGTTTGAATGTATTAGCAATTAAGTAACACAGTACCTGTTGACCAAAATAAGCTCACACTTATTTTGGCTCAACTGACACCCATTTTGGCCCTTTTGTGCTTAAACCTAAATTTCTACATATTTTAAGCACTTAAGGTATCCCCTGAAATCATTTCCAACAGATAGGAATTTTCTTTCCCTTTCCAGAGATATAAAGAAGTCCTTCTAACTCTTCGTATTTTTCAAGTTACGGGTCGACAGGCATTAGAGGGACTTTTTTGCCACAAAGCGTGTCGGCGGGCCCAGAGAAGAATTTTTGCCAAAGGAAATTGCAGACCAGTGGGGCGGGAGGAGACCTTTTGACATTTTTAATTACTTTTCACACCAATTCTTACACCATTTTCACACATTCTTCTCCTTTTTTGCAACTTGACAAAAAACATCAATCTCAATCAATGCCATCCTCTTGGTACTTTTGTAATCCGTGGGTGACTTTGATGGCTACATGATTCTTTGATGTTTGGTCCCAACATTTCAAAAGTGCCTATGCGAGTTGGATTTTCATTTAAAATCTAATTTTTCTATAGTTGCATGTGAATAGGTAAATAAATTCAAAGCAAGACCCTTACGAATAAGATATTTTATATTCCTATTCCAAATGCTTCTAAAAGCTTGAGATTTGAAACCACAAGTGGCTAATTCTATAAGTGTTGAATTTAAAATCAAAACTTCTTATCATTCTAAGATAAAAGAAAAATTAACCACCATATACAAAGGCATATGGGAACTTACAAGTTAGCATCTGGAAATTACAAAGAAGAATGAAAGCATATGCCAATGTCAGCAGACCTTCAACATCATGGCTCTATTTAACGGGATTTATTTCAAATATTTTAGTCTTCACACAAGAATATCAACGAAATCTCATGGAAAGCTCGCATCTATATAGATTACGTTGTTTACATGGATTTCCTCTGAAGAAAAGAAGAAGTGGTGGCCTCAAATTAAGAAGGTATCATTTCAAGGCAGAATGCCTTGTACACAGTTATGGTAATTCACAATCAGATATTTGACTTCACCCACAATCTGTAAGGCCGTTTTCAAAAATCCCACAATCTAGAGTTGAGATTTTAGAGAAAATTTGCATTAATCCACAATCTGGAGTGTTGTTTTCTAATCTCTAATATTTCTGTGAAACATGCCATGCTTACTTTTTTGTGTGCATCATCGACTTTAGAACTCTAACTCTTTCATGCACGGTCTCGATCAAAGAGTCATCCTTAGTAATGGTTAAACAAGGCCAACTAGAAGTTTTTCTTATGATCCCAAGATCCATGGCAGGTTTTGGAACTTAACCAACCTTCTCTGGAAGGTCCATCTCAAGTTTTGCAAGTCCCAGAGCTTGAGAAATGGTCCAATGTTGTGTAATCACACAAAATGCCCCATTTCAGATAAAGGAAACAATAAAGTTTTGGCACATTAATAGTGGGGGTTAGATTTTCTCAACCAGCAATAAATATTAGGCCACCCAAAAATACGTTAATAACATTAGTGGGATTAAGTAAAACCCTTACCACTTCAATCAAGTTGTGTTTGAATGTGAGATTAGCCAATTGAAGCAATGCAAAGCACATCTGTTGACTCAAAATAAGCTCAACTTATTTTGGCTCAAACTTTCCTTGACATCCATTTTCACCCTTTTGTCTTAAACCTGAATCTTATCATATTTTAACCACATTAAGTGCAATCATGAAATCATTTCCAACAGATAGGAATTTTCTTTCCCTTTCCATAGATATAAAGAAGTCCTTCTAACTCCAATCGTATTTTTCAACTTACGGATCGACATTATTAGAGGGATTTTTTGCCAAAAGCATGTTGGTGGGCCCAGATGAAGCAATTTTTGGCAAAGGAAATTGTGGACTAGTGGGCTTATCGGCAGGAGACCTTTTGACATTTGTACACTTTAGACCAATTTTACACCATTTTCACACCATTTTCCCCTTTTGCAACTTGACAAAAAACATCAATCTCAGCATAAATGCATCCTCTTGGCTACTTCAAGATGTAATCCGTGGGTGAATTTGACGGCTACATGATACTTTGATGTTTGATCCCAACATTTCAAAAGTGCCTATGTGAGTTGGATTTTCATTTAAAATCTAATTTTTCTATAGTTGCATGTGAATAGGTAAATAAATTCAAAGCAAGACCCTTATGAATAAGATATTTTATATTCCTATTCCAAATGCTTCTAAAAGCTTGAGATTTGACCAACCACAAGTGGCTAATTCTGTAAGTGTTGTTTAAAAATCAAAACTACTGTCATTCTAAGACTCCTAAAAGAACCAAGGTTGGAACCATATACAAATCTTCCATGTTCTTACAAGTTAGCATCTGGAAATTACAAAGAAGAATGAAAGGATATCCAATCTCACACCATCCACAGCAGGAAGGTCTTCAAGATAGACTCCATTATTAGAGTTACGGGATTAGAAAATGGAATATTCAAAGGATTAGACCATTCCCAATCAAGTAATTGGCTTCATTGGAGCCAAGGGAGAAGCCAAAACTATATCATGATTACTTCAAGGCATGAGGATGAGCTCCAAAGTAAAAGAAGATCACCATCAATGGCCTCAAATTAAGAAGGGAATGCCAAGGCGGAATGCCTTGTACACAGAGGTAATTCACAATTGATATGTTGACTTCACCTTGATGATTTGGGTGGAGGATCCCAGCTTATAGTTCAGTTTTTCACTCATACAAGAAGCCATATTCAATGTCAAATCATTTGCATGGCTACCCCTTTTGAGAAAGGGAAGCTACTTCTCCCTGCCAGTTGCAAGATTTGTTTAGTTCCCTTTTCTTCTAGGGTTAGTGTAGGAGTAGGAGTAGATTTTGTTTTCAGAAGAAGAAGTGCTTGTGCACACTCTGCATGTCCCACTTGGGGTTTTTATGATTTCCAGTTTTGTACATAGTGTGTTGTGGTTTTCAATTGCTCGTGCACAGTACATTGGAAGTAGCATTTGGTGAGTACAACTCTAGTTCCAGTAGTTTCCAAGTGACTCAGGGATCATAAAGATTTTCAAAGTTCATATCAGATGTCTGCTTACTAGGTAGACACCATGCCCAATGGATGCTTCAAGGAAACTGATCATTTCACCTAGTAGGCAGGTGATCCCCATGAGTCACCAAATTGTTGACCAAAATAAGCTCACACTTATTTTGGGTCAACTAACACCATTTTTCCCCTTTTGTGCTTCAATCTGAATTTTTACATATTTTAAGCACTTAAGGCCCCCTATAAGCATTTCCATCAGATAGGAAATTTCTTCCCCTTTCCAGAGATATAAAGAAGTCCTTCTAACTCTTCATATTTTTCAAGTTACAGGTCGGCGGGCCTGGGAAGGATTTTTTGCCAAAAGCGGGCCGGCGGGCCTAGGGAAGATTTTTTGCCAATGGAAATTGTGGACCGGTGGGGCGATAGGAGACATTTTGACATTTTTGCACTTTTCACAAAAAGGCACAAGTATAATTGTGGGCCTGCGGGCCCGAGAAGGATTTCTTATGAAAAGTGGAAAATGCGGGTCGGCGGGCCCAGAGATGTCTTTTTGCCCAAACATGGAAAATACGTGGGAGTGGGCCCGGGGATGAATTTTTGCCAAAAGTGGGTCTGTGGAGGAAATTTTTCCCAAGTGTAAATGTGGGCTGGGTTTGTGGGGGACTTTGAAACTTTTACACTTTTCACAAAATGGCACAATTTTCAAGTGCAGGCCCGTGAGCCCGTGGGGTCTCATCGGCCGTTGAAAAGTCACAGACCCATAGAGGGTGCCACGTGCCTCATCGGTGCAACTCCAAGGATAGAATCCAAAATGGAGACCCCAAACAAGTGCCAAGCTTCCACGTGTCCCAGGTCCAAAAGGGACAAGAGTCGACAGTTGAAAAGTCAAAATGGGGAAAGACAGCAGAAGGTGCCATGTGTCGACTTGGTGCAACTTCAAAGGTTAAAATCCAAAGGTGGTTTCCCAAACAAGAGCAAGCTGCCGTGTGGTCAAAGTAAAAAAAGGGGACAGAGTGGGCCTAAATGACTAAGTATAAGAAGGACCTGGCATACGAGAGCCTGTGTTGCATCATGTAACTTCAAAGGTAAAACCCAAAGTAGAGACCAAATGAGCGTGAGGTTTCCACATGTCCCAAGTCCAAAATGGGGATAGATTGCCATTTAAAATGACTAAGTATAAGGGTGTCAGATGAGAAGCCTCCACGTGTCTCATCGGCACAATTTCAAAAGGCTGGGTCCAAAGAGAGAGTTCCCAAATGAGCGCCAGACTCTCCATGTGTCTAGGGTCCAACAGAAGTCAAATGGCAAGAGGCCTGAATTGGCTAAGTATAGAGAGCCAGCAGAAGCAGCCACGTGTCTCATCAGTGCAAATTTCAAAAGTGACCCAAATTGGAGAGTTCCCAAACAAGTGCTGGCCCTCCACATGTCCAGAGCCTGAAAAGGTAGAAGCAGTCATTGAAAAGTCTAAACAGATGCAGGGCAGCAGAAGGAGCCATGTTTCAACACGACACAACTTCAAAAGTAAAATTTGGAGTGGGTTCCCAAATGTGCGCTGAGCCTCCATGTGTCTAGGGTCAGAAATATGGCCCCGCCAAACAAAAGGGACTTAGCCAAAACACAAAGAAATAGGGAGCCCCAAAATGGAGCCACCATGTCTCATTGGCACAATTTCAAAGGCACGGACCCAAAAGGAAAGTTCCCAAACAAGCACCAACCCGCCACGTGTCAGAGTCTAAAAAGGTAAGGGCCTATTGAAAATTCCAAAAGCCTGTGGAGGCCTCCACGTGTCTCATCTGCACAACTTCAAAAGCAAAATCTGGGGGTAGTTTCCAAATGAGTGACAAAGCCTCCATGTGTCTCGGGTAGGGCACAATGTCTCCACCAACAGGAGGGACTTAGGAAAAATACAAAGGAAATGAGGAGCCCATGGAAGCTGCCACGTGTCAGTATGACATGATTTCAAGAGCAAAAGGAAGGGGTTGAATCTTCAAGATGTGCGAGGCTACCACGTGGACCTGTATGGATAGACTCTTTCAAATATTGTGCACCCATGACCCTGATCTTCAGACAGCCATATCTTTTGACTGGAAACTCAGATTTGGGTGGGAGAGGACTTTTTGGAAAGATCTCAGTTGGCTTCTCACCTGCCTCCATTAATGTTTCAGCCCACTAATTTTGGGGGTTGTCAAGTCTCCCACCTGCCACCATGATGAAGAATGGGCCTCTTTCTTTCCCAGTAAGGGACAATGATAGGGGCATGGGTGTTGCAGTAGATCTCTTCATTGTGGTAGGTGGATTCAATGCATTACAGGGGTGGTTGGATGCAGGGTTTGAATTTTTCCCTCTCTCTTTCTCTCTCATTCTTCTATATATTGTAAAGGAGGGGCATTTTCAAAGGGTTGGTCATTGTTTCTCTCCTGCCCCCCTCTCTCTTTCTTCCTTAGGGTAGAATGTGGAGTCTAAGCCTCCTCTCATGGCTCTGTAATGGCATTTTCTTGCCCCTTGCCCACTTGATGATGTACTGTGCAACTTTTGGAGCAATAAAATATGTTTCGTGATGCATTTGTCCATCCTTTCTTATTTTATTGTCTCTTCTTACCTCTCATCATTGCAGGGTATACTGTGCATACTCTGATGTTTATTGCAGGTTCTAGGAGCTGTGCTTAATGGGTTTTGAAGTGGTGTTCCATGTGAACTTCATCTTTGGTCTGTGGTGCATCTTGTCCACCCCCTCCTCTGCTCACCTCTCTCCACTTCAGGCAGTTGGATTTGTGATCAGCCACTTCCTTTTCTGGTGTATCACCACTTAGTGTAGGCTCTCTTTCACTCTCTCTCTCTCTCCCTGTCTCCTTGGAATGGTTAGATTAGGATAGATTAGTTTTCCTGCACTAGAGTAGCTTGTGGTAGGTAGATTAGGAAGCAGGAACCAACCTTCTCTGGAGGTCCATCTCAAGTTCCGCAAGTCCCACAGCTTGAGAGATGGTCCAATGTTGTGCAAAAATGCCCCTGCCTCAGACTCAGGATCCATAACCAGGGGTGCTGTGATTTCGCATTAACAGTGTTCATTTTATCATGGGAGAATAATAACATATTGTGATTTTATTTCTCTTCTTATTTCTTAGTATACCATCATTTTATCACATTTTTCTTTTGAATATTTTTAAATTGACTTTATCATTCCCTAATAAAGGGGTTGGACTCAAAAGTAACAATTGCATAACCTCTTCTTGGGAGGTACATCCTAATGGTGAGTACATTAAGCTAAATTTCGATGGGGTTGCCAAGAACAACCAGGTTGGGTCAAAGCTGGTGGAATTTTTTGAATATATTATGGTCAGCCTACCTCAATTTGCTGAAACCCTTAGGAAATGCTATAACAATTATGTTGATGCCAAAGCTATTTGGTGTGGCCTCACAATTGTAAACAATTAAAGTGGAGGAAATTCCTTGTCGAAAGTTACCCACATGTTATTATTAAAGCGGTTCAGAAAGGTCGGGTCAAAAAATGGTAGTTTTATGGAATTGTGAATGATTGTCGTGCTCTTTATGAGCCCTTCATCGATTTCACACATCTTTCGTAGTGTTAATAAAGTTTTGGCAGACAAACTAGTCTCAAACTGGGGTTGGATAGAATAATTAAGAAAGATCCCCAAAGCCTCATTATTTTACAACCCAAATATATAATTTCTTTAATGGGAGATTTACTTGATCATGAAATTATTAATTGGCAATCAGAAGTGACCATTCAAGGATAGCCCAACTCTACTTCTCATTAACTTGCCTAACCTGCTGATTATTTGGCATGAAGCCAACTTTTTTTACACACTCTTTCTTTTCTATTAAGGATCTTGTCAAAATATTTTCTTCGAAGAAGTCTCTGGTTTGTTCAATCCAATTGAGAAAGGAAAGGGGATTATCTAGTGTAGATAAGCGCATGAGGTAGAATGGCGGAAAAAACACAATTGAGATCATTATAAAATAAATTGATGATCATCTGATCCACCATTTCTCTCTTGATGATATTAACAACTTCTATTTTTAGGGTTTGGTTAATGACATGATATTCCATGAGCTTTAGAATGCCTGCCACTTGTCATTGACAAAGGAATTCTAATAACTTTAAAATAGGCCATGAAATAATTGTAAGATACTCTCATTGAGGGCATGGAGCACCCCATATTTTATGTTGGATGCCTACAAACTTGATAAGAGCCCATATCTCTACTAGAATTGGGGAAAACATGGAAGTGGAAGAAGTAATTCAGGTGATGGGTGACACTGGCCAATCTACTTCCTGACTTGACACACTAAAGGTTGCGCAAATTATTGTTGTGAAAACTGTGCTACTTGGGGCAAGGAAATAGTTTTAATTTACACAAGGATCTTGAGAAAATGGGTTTTAATTTGAGCCTTCAATTAGAGAAGATTTAGTCATTGTCTAAATCCCAGGCCCTAGAAAGTATCAACCAGGGTCACGCGATGAATGCCATCTGCATTGTTCTAGGCATACCAACTGATAAATTTGAAGACTATCGGTTGATGAGTCACTTGCAATACTCATCATGGATGAGAAATATTGAAATTTAGTGGACCGTGAGGTAGTACCCGAGGTTGTGATCTTCAGATCCTCTTAGGAGGAAAATTAGTGTTTATGGGTCTCAAATTTTCTACTTCAATATAATTTCAAATTTTGGTAGACGAATAATGATAAGGCCGGTTCCATTTCCTCTGTTCAACAACAATGTAAGGATTCTTAAAATCGTAACTTTGTAACCTAAACCTAAACTAACTCAAAGGAATGTTGAACACCTAAATTTGGCTATAAACACAGAACCTATAAAAAATGTAATTATCATGGCACACCTAACTAGTGATTGTAATGGAAGATCAAAAGGGGGAATTATATTACAAGATAGGTTGAAAATCATTATTTATTATTACTCCAAAGTTGACTTTTAGAATGGCCAATTAATTTATCACAGTTCAATATGGGAGGTTTTTCCACAAATTCATTTATGCACAAAGAAGAAGGGAGGGTGAAAAATCAACCATTATGCCCCTCCTTAC
This sequence comes from Taxus chinensis, assembly GCA_019776745.2. Classification (NCBI taxonomy): domain Eukaryota; kingdom Viridiplantae; phylum Streptophyta; class Pinopsida; order Cupressales; family Taxaceae; genus Taxus; species Taxus chinensis. The sequence continues at coordinate 109,946 of JAHRHJ020003223.1, forward strand.
AATATATTGGCCAAGAATGAGTATTGACTAGGACATTATAGTTTGTTCAACCACCTAGGCATTGAATTTGGTTTTACGAATTCAATTTGATTGCAGAGGACTTTTTACGCCTATTAAGTGTTGTCCCTTGATGGCCTTAGATGTAAATCTTCTTTTAGAAAGTGGATGTGAAGACAGGGCTAAAATTATATTTTTTTAATGCCAGGTCCTAAGCAGGTCTTCATATCCTTGCAAAACCATTGATCTTGTATAGTAGAATATTGAAGGTTTCAAAAAATAATTGACATTAAAAACTCCTATAATTCTCATCTTGTTTCTTTTTTGAAATCCATAGAACACCTTGGTAGTCTTTTAATAATTACATAATTCCATTTCAAACCCTGAAAATCCAAAATTCTCATTAAACCTTTTTGTTTTATAGTTATAACTCATTTGTTCAATTTCTAGGAACAAGTTCACGTCATTTAAAAGACGAAACATGTTATAGTGCTCCAAAATCATGACCTCATGTCATGACTTGTTTACAACATATTTAGTGTGTAGATAGTCATATTGTCAGCACATGATTATAACCAGCTTAAAATATCAAAGACACTCTATAACCTAGTAATCAGTAGATGTGTGTTGGATTATATTTTAATGGTTGACAATCAATTCTTTCATCACCTTTTGAGATTTGGCAAGGTATCACATAATTATCTAACTGCTGTAATAAAAGAACAAATGTTTATACTACTTCGAAACCTATTGCATATCCTTATTGTAGGATAACATCTTCTTGCCCAATGGATTTTATGGGCATACAAGAATAGGATCAACAATTAGTTTTCCTTATCAATTGCATCCTTCACCAAGATCAACCATGGGACTTATCTTCCCTTTTATATGTAGTAACCACTAGTATATGGTGTCTATACAAAAATGAACGTGACATAGTAGGGATTTGTTAGATTACAAACCTATTGAAAATATATCAATGTCAAAAATGTGGACAATTACCAAAGGTTGTTTGTTTTGGAAATGACATCAGGATAGTTTTTATTCAATTTCACAGTTACACCTAATAAGTACAATTATACGCTTTCAACAATACAAAGCACCCAATTGATATGATATCATAAATACTCTTTAATTAATAAAAAATTGAAATTATCATTAATAAATTCAAGTTGTAGGACCCTAAATTAAAATATTATATTATGTCACACTATTATAATTAATTTATTGTTATAAAGTATTCAACTTACAAGTTCCTTCATATGGTATCTTTTGGCTTCTTTACTTGGTGTAGATCTGATTTGTCTTCCCTCATAGGTGTAGAATCCATGGATTCATTTCCTTTCTTACCCTTTCCATCTTGTATATTAAATCTTTCTAGAAACTGTTGTGAGAAATCTGCAAGTGAAGCAATGGATTCATTGTGGGAAATCTGCAAGATGAAGCAAACCCTTTGGGTCTTCAACATTTAGTGCCACCATTTATGTGCTACTCCATCCATGTATCTAGATATGAGCATGATGAAATCATCTTGACACAGAGGATTACAACACATAAATGACATTTAGTCAATTTCCTTCAATGATGTTGAAATCAGTAGATATTTCATTAGCGCCATGAAAAAATGGAACTTGGGTCCACTTTTTTTTTCTTGGTTCCATTTAGAAATAATTTATATTTTTTCTTTACAGGTTAGGAGGATACATCACTTTGATACCATTGTAATGTCCCTAAATGGATTTTTTTAGCCCCAAATGGCTTTCCTACAAATCCAAAAAAAAATTGCAAGTAGTACAAATTATATAAAAATAATTAAGTGCATATATGAATTTCTATGGGAAAATGCAACTTTCCTATGGTATGCAAATAATTCCAAACTGAACCTAAATAACTTTTTTTATCATCAAACTAGCTCAAATATTTTTATTAAAATCTACAGAATACTCCTTTACTGAAAATAACATTTCCTTGGCCCAAAAATTATTTAAACGAGCTGATCTTAGCTTTCAAAATTATGAAAAGATGTTGGTGATGATATCTAGGACAACTGTTCACTAGAATGTACCTAACTCCACCCACATGGGTGTAGATAAACCTAGACATGGATGCAAATAAAGAAAAAAATTCAGAAACAATCTTCCACCTTCAAACCCTTGCTAGAAGTAACACAAATCTACAAATCTACTACTAGAAAACACTGAGAAACACCAATAAATACTTGATCTGCAATGGAAACCCCTGAATGGAGAATCCTCTCAACTAGAATAATATTAATTTTTCTTCTTCTATATCTCTTAGAGGGTTTTCATCCTCAAGATATCATTTCTAAAGGTTTTCATCCTTAGAAATATTTTGTAAAGCTCTAGGCTTAGAAAAATATCAAATTTTGTATAAAATATAAAATCATGTCTTCTACAAGTAAGTAAAGTTTCTTTTATAGATGTAATGGGCCGAATAACCTCCCCAACTTCTAATTAGATTTCACCCCTCACATTTAATGTTTTTTTCCACCTGTTTCATCCTCTAAAGGGGTCACAATTTATTTTAGGGGAGAGTAATAACATAAAGTGATTTTATTTTTTGTCTTATTTTTACTTTATCAATTTATATTTGTATTTTATATCTTTAAATTGACTTTATCATTCCCTGATAAAGGGGTTAGACTCAAAAGTAACAATCTCATAACCTCTTCTTGGGAGGTTCCTAATGGTGAGTTCGTCAAGCTAAATTTTGATGGGGCTGCCAAGAATAACCCAGGTTGGGCCAAAGCTGGCGGAATTTTTTGAACCTCTTCTGGTCATCCTATCTTGGGCTTTACTAAAGCCCTTGGGAAAATTCTATAGCAATTATGTAAAGGCCAAATGTCTTTGGCATGGCCTATTCAATTGCGAAACAAAGAAAGTGGAACAAATTCCTTGTTGAAACTGACTCACAAGTTATTATTAATATGGTTCAGAAAGGTCGGGTCAAAAAATGGAAGATTTATGGAATTGTGAATGATATTTGTGGTCTCTATGAGCCGCTCTTGATTTAACACATCTTTTATAGCGATAATAAAGTGGCGGACAAACTACATAAATTTGGGGTGGATAGAGGCATTAATAAAGATCCCAAAGCCTTGTTATTTTACAACCAAAAGATCTAATTGATTTAATGGGAGATTTACTTAATCAATAAATTATTAATTGGCAATTGAAAGTGCCCTTGGAAGGATAGACCAACTCTACTTCTCATTAACTCTCATTGCCTCATGATTATTTGGCATGTAGCCAACTATTTTTGCATGGTCTTTCTTTATGGTTTTCACATGTGAGAAGGGTTATAAGGAAATTCAAGGCATTTAGAAGAGCTTGTTTAACCATTTCTGTGAATAATTTTCTAGTTTGTTCATTCTAATGGAGAAATCAAAGAGGATTGTTGATTCGACGAAGCACGCGGAGTGGGAAAAAAAAGAAAATGGAGAAAACTATCAAATAAATATATGATCATATGATTCATTGTTTCTCTCTGGATGATGTTCACTTCTATTTTTTTGGGTCTGTTTAATGACTTGACATTGCATTGATTTGTTGAATTTTCACTACCTGCTGCACAAAGGAACTCCAATAACTTTAAAAGAGGCCATGGAATTATTGTAAAAAAATCTCATCGATGAAATGGAGGACCCACATCTTCTTCGTTAGATGGCTACAAAATTGTTATGAGTCTATATTTATGCTATACTTGGGGAAAAAATGGTAGTGGAAGAAGTAATTTGGGTGATGGGTGACACTCTCCAATCTACTTCCAAATTTGACACCCTTAAGGTTGCACAAATTATTGGTGTGTAAATTGTGCTACTTTGGGCAATAAAATCCTTTTCTTTACATGAGAATCTTGAGAAAATGGGTTTTGATGTGAGCCTTGAATTGGAGTATATTTGGACATTATCTAAAGCCTAGGATGTGGAAATTGTCAGGAAGGGTCGCAAGACGGATGCAATCTGTGTTGATTTAGGCATACCAACTGATAAATTTGAAGACTCTCAGCTAGATGAATCACTTATTACATTAGTCCTAGAGGAGAAATCTCAAACTTTAGTGGATCATGAGGTAGCACTTGAGGTTGTGATCTCCAGATCCTCTGAGGAGGACACTTAGTGTTTATGGGTTCTTTTTTACTTCGATATAATTTAATTTTAGTATAATGATAACAACACCAACAACATTGCTTAAACTTATAACTGTAACATGTTCTCAGTATTTTTATTAAAGTATTGATATAGTTGGGCTATAAGCCATTTTTACCTATAAATATAATTGAATTTATCATTAATAAATTAATATAAAGTGCTTATAATATTATTTTATTTTTCATTATTATAATTAATTTATTATGATAAGTTTCCCTTTTTACGACCCTTTATCCACTGGGAAACAAAATTGGGCTAAAGGTCTTCAACCGAGAAGGGTATATTACAATCCCCCCTTCCCAAAATTATAAGCCCTCAAGCAATTCTAACTCATGTTAAAGTCTCAATCTCATGAGACAAAACATGATATAGTGCTCCAAAATATGAGCTCTTTCCTATTAAGTGCGATAGATATTACACACAAGACAACATAGCAAAGTACATGACAATTTTTTTTTTTGACATACTTGGAGTTTACACGACACAACAAGGTGATCACAATGGCTACCACCAACTCTAAATAGGCTTGACACAACGTTGACCACATAGGGTACAAGGAAATCTAACACCCAACATGAAATTGTTCACTCCCCATTTCGACAGGACATCACATACAGGTCCAACCACATACACACTTACTTTAGGGGCATCCCACGAGGAAAGTCTTTTAAGTTTCTTGTTTACTAAGATGTCTCTTAATTCTTAACTTACATTTTGATCAAGGAGATTCATGTTTTGATTTGGGAATTCTTTTAACAAAGGTGAACTTCTTTCTTTTCTACCATTGACTAAATAGCTTAAGATCAAATTTTCTAAAGAGGACCATCTATAATAAGTCAATAAATTGCTTAATTCATTTGACATAATAAGAGACATTTTCCATTTCTCACAAGGTTAATTAATCTTACTCAAGCCACTAGAATTTGTTCCACACCCATTGCACAAGGTGATAAGCACAAGCTCTGATTGAGGGAAGTACCATTTAGGTTCAGAACTATAATCTCCTTTGTTTAAGGATCAAATGTTTAACATTACTAAGAGAGAGATTACAATGAATCAAGGAGAGGTTAGAGGAAGAAGATCAAAGAATTCAGCTTTAGGGTCTCATTAGTTATTAACCAGATTTTATTGGAGGCTAAGAATTTATCAAACGGTTAAAAGTTTCACTTAGGCTTCACTGGATGAGTTTTACAAAAGAAAACAATTTACCTTTCAAATGGCTGAGAGATAGATTGCATGGTTTCTAAACTATTTCCTCCTACTTATTAAATCTTATTATCTTCTAAAATCTAACCATTGATTTCACCTTAAGATCGTTTAAGAATTCACCATAAAAGGATAATGTTCATTAGTTTAGCTAGGGATATCAAGGTATATAATTTTACTTTACAAAAGATAGTTTCCTCTTTGATCACTTATGGAATTGATTGTTATCAAGTAGGTCACATCTACATTAATTTACTCATATATAATCTTTTTAAAAGGATTACCAACCCATCTTAAAATATTTTAAAATACATTGTTACGATGTCGAAGAAGTGTTCACAACACAACATTTTATCTCAAGAGAAACATTTACCATTTCTCCTTTGTGAAAACTAAACATGGTTATATCATTGGTATTCAACATGGCATACAAACCCAAGAGACAAAACAATTCTAAGGAACCATGACTAGGGAACAAAAAGTAACAACATTGATCAAGCAATGTTATACTATTCTTAGAATTTCTATAATCCATTAAGGTCACTCAACAAAGCGGTAATCCAATTTTCTTATATTTTCCATGATAGTCAAACAAGCCAAGGTTTCCAAAGTTAAGACGACATAATCCACAATACATTATACTAAGACACCGACCCTCTTCTAAAATTTCCATGGAACCTTATCCATAGTTGAACAACATAAAAAAAAAGCATTCGTGCAAAAGAACTTCACAACTGAGGTTGATGCAAAAGTCTACAAGTCTATCCCTCATCTACTCGCATAAGCCATCTGCAACAAATTTTCCACAAGAGTCAGTTCACGAGAACTGAGCAAGATAAGGCTACACAAAGCAACAATAACTATTATCTAACAATACCATGAAAGGAAACATTTTATTTCAAGAATTGGGTCGATGCTCTAAACACTAACAACTCCTCAAGTTATAATAAAGTCTCTACCATGCCAATCTAAGAAGAAAGACCTTGTACTTCAGTTATGAACATTACTTCAAAATCAACAAAAGTTTAACAATAGTACAAGAAGGGCCCTTGGCCCTATAAATTAGAAATAAAAAATCTAGTGGAAACGAGATTCCCATCAAATAATTAAATAATTTCAAGATTGAAATTTGATATTCAGACCAACCATCTAAAATTATCAAAAGATACCAAAAGCATAGGCTATGATATTAGATTTCTAAAATGACAAGAGTTGATCAGCCCAACAAAGAGGAACCACGGGGTTCAAAGATTAACACGAAAAGCCAAGTATATTAGGATTTCAATCATGTAATCATATAGATTATATGATTGAAATCTAATACACGAACACCACACAACATAAATTTTGAAGCGAAGGCAAAATATACTAGTTTCGGCCATTAACTCCACGAGATTCCCTAATCATCCAAGAAGAGGCCATTGCCCTTATAGGCTTGTAACAATAAGCGAGTGAAAAAAGGGAGTTCCATTAAACAAGAGCATTCAAAACATCATCCAAGTATTATAACACTAAGGATTTAAAAACCTCCACAATAATTTTAAAGTTCGGTTAATTTAAAAGAAATTATCTCTTTCTCAAAACAAAATATTTTAAGGAAACCATTGATAACAAAATCATTTGTTCAAACATAGGTACTAACATATATTACTAAGTTTCGTTATCAAAACAAAACCTTCCGCTATAAAACCATAAGATTATCGATTGCAAGATTAGTTTTCCCCAAGGTTAATAACGTTCAAGACAATTTCCATTGCAAAACATTAAGGTATTTACATGCATAGAACTGACCAATCTTAATTAACAACATTAACATTATTAAAGTGAAAAGTACAAGTTAGGAAAATAAAATATGCCACCAACAATCTTCTCGAGAGGGAATAAGACCAAAGCAATTCTAGTATTAGCTGGGTACTAGATTTGCACAATTGTAACCTTGAACTTAGGTGATCCGAAAACTAGTTACGGTTCAAGTTGATGGGGATGGTCAAGGTACTTCCTGAGGAAGGCTTTAAAATCCTAATTACAAGACCGATGATAAACAAGAGTCTCAAACATGTGAGGTTTGAAAATGTTGCACACAAACTTATTCATTCTAAAAGATTTTTTTAATACCAAAACTCCAACCCGGCTAGCCCAAGCATTGATCACTCCAATCCTACAACCTTTCTTTCCCTGGGATAAAAAAGGTTATCAAAGGGGCTTGAGAGAGAGTTAAAAAAGTATGAAAAAGATGTAAATCTCAGATGATAAGAAAGAGTTTCATAGTTATTGTAGCATTACTTTAATGATAGAGAATTACTAGCTAGAACAACATAACAAACTTGAGACTCAATCAAAGAAAAGAAATATATAAAAAAAATGGATGAAGGTCGATCACTCAGGAAAGAAAACATAACACCCAGAGGAGAGGACACATGCATGCTTTCCACTAACACACTGACAATGATAATAGCTAAAACAAGGAGAAATCAAGAGGAAAGGAGAGATCTCCCAGCAAGGCATCCAAAAGACAAACCAATTCAAGGAAATGGTGGTTTGATTTCATGATATTTTAAATCTAGCAATAGTAGCAAAGAGTAGAAATATCTTGCCTGCTCCTCCAGCTTTAACGAGGCACCCAAACACCTCAAAGTCCAGCAGCAACAAACCTTTAGTTGAATCTTCATCCACAACATACAAGGCACCAACATTCCACTCAATCCCACATTGGCACGGGAAGGGAGCTCCCACAACCATGAGCTTCATCAGATGGAAAGAAAAGTGGTATCAAGGACTGATAAGACTACAGTAAAAGCACAAATTGTAAAGGCTGAAAATGGGTAGGCCTAGGAACATGTGTGAGGAAGGGGAAAATTCAAACCCCACAACCTTACAACTTACTCCCAGCCTCCGTCCAAAATGGGAAAGTTTAGCAGGGAAAGAACATCCCTTGAGCACAAGGAACACATTTCATATTTGACAAAGAAGAGTTGCAGGTGCCTTTGGCCAGGTAAGAAGATATGGAACTAAACACGAGGCACAAACTGTTGACAAAATGCCATAACAAAATATGTGGTCTTCTGGGGACACCATGATGAAGGACAAGCACACAAAAGTCTAAAAAACAAAAAATAAATCCACAAGCCAGATCACTCTAGACAGAAACACGTGGCCCAAGGAAAAAAATGGAAGCTTATTTAGGATAAATAAATCCAACAGGCAACAAGAGTCTGGAGGAATCTGTTAGGCCAGTTCTCCTTTTGAGCACTGGCAAGAGAAGGTCTTCAGAGGGGCCATTGTATCCAAATGGTGGAAAATGCACAAGGAATGGAACCTTACTTTACTAAGCAAAAGCCTCAAAGAGATGTGGTCTAAAACCCTTCTGTACAAAGGATAAAACAAACATGGAATCACCAAAATAGCAACCATTGCTTCACTCCTCACACCATCACCAAGCAAACAGGCTGAAAAGCTCACCTTTTACAAGCAACCCAAAAGCCAAGCAAAACAGTAGGTGCAAGAAACCCATACAGAGAGGAGCCCCATAACCATTTAAACTTAATAACAGGTGCCTCATAACAACCAAAAATGGGAAAGGAAAATGCCTCAGCATGCCTGACAACAAGGCCCCAAAAAAAAGAAAAAAAAATTCCTTCTGTCCCATGCCACCCAGGCCAATTAAAAACCATAAAGAAGAAAATAAGAGGTAGGCGTCCCCACTTCCAAGGCATATCCATGCCTCCACAATGCCAGAAGAACAAGAGGGAAGGAAATAATAGTCCCCACGCACCAACAAGAAGGATAATGTGTCATTAAGAATGGTAGGTCAGGTGGTTAGAATATCCAACACTCCTTCAATTTAAATGATAAATGTAAGCATGTATACCATGGGCCTAAATTGACCAAAGGGGAAAGACTAGTGGTTGGAGTTTTCGACGGAAGCTCAACAATGACCAACCATGGCACGACCATAGGGTAAGTTCTTCCTTTGCACAAAATAGGCTCATAGCTACAAACAAAGATAAAACAAAAAAAATAAGCTTATTACGTAATTAATAATAATATTGACTAAAATTGACACTAAAATAAAATAATCGTCAGTCGACAATTGAGCAAATTAAATAACAATATTATTATTATTATTTTAACAACTTAAAAAATAATTATAAGTCATATTAATAACGGCGATAGACAAGCTCGGAAAAACGAGAACAAGATTTTAATTTAATAGGATAATCAGAAAAAGGGCGTTGTGGAGGCTAATAAACCACTAGTAGCATCGACAAGGACAAGGGGAACAAGATGGGAGGAAGGATTCTAATCTTCTCTTAGTGACAAGGTCGAAGTCGACTAATGTCAACAATGGGAGCACACACAACCATTTACTTATCAATAGGGTGGTAAGAACAAGAACTGGGGTAAAGGTCGAATGGGGCATTACATTCTCCTCCCCTTAAGAAAGCATCATTCGATGTGACATAACATGAAGGAAGGAAGAGTGGTTAAAGCATGAAAGTGCACCCTATGAGGTAGCTACGGAGTAGCCTTAGAAACATTTGGCAGAATTTTTAACTTTCAAGGTTCTGTGAAGATTGGCAGTTCCTCTTATTCATTATTTAATTAGTCTATTTCTATTTACATTATTTCTAATCCAAGTTCTTTAAAATTTCATTTTATACTTTTGGTTTATTCCTTCTTGTGGGTGCCCAACATGAACTACTATCACAACACCCTACCAGGGTCATACACAACACTATTGAATTCACAAGCATACTTTTACATACTTTCATGATGGTACCACACCACAAGAGCTTAACCAAATATGGAAGAGAATAAACACGGTCCACATAACATAGCACTTGTCACACATCTATGACTGACATATAGAATACTCGAACAAAGTGTACTACAACAACCAAAATTTCCACAATTCCACATATGAAGATTTTACATAACTCAGGAAATAGCTACATGTACATAGGATCAACAAGGGCATCAATGCCATATCCACAACATCATAAAACATATCCAACTAACATGAGTAACACATACATCATAAGACCACAACCAAAACATCATAACAACTCTATATACAAACCTCCCGAAACATCAGTCACACACACACACACACACAAATCTCTTATGCCTCCCTCAAGTCTCTTATGCCTCCCTCAATCTCTTATGCCTCCCTCAAATCTCTTATGCCTCCCTCAAGGAGGTCGGTTTCCCTATGGCCCTAGGCACATAGAGTCTAGACACCCCTAACCCAAGTGACATAATAACTCATGGTTCAACAACCCGCTAGTTATCTGTAACTCCTTGGGGCATACCCCCATACAATGAAGTGGGTCCATAGGTCCAACCATTCCATGGTGCATCCCATGACCCTATTCCACACATCATGACAATAGAACCAACATAGCAATCTGATTCAAATGCCAAGTGGCAAAGTACAAGCCTTGAACAAGGCGGTAAAATCTTAAAATTTAAAAGAAGATCCAAAACCAAGCAAAACAAATGGCCAAATAGCCATAGTTAGTGTCAAAATCTGCATGTTAGTACCACAAACCAAGGAAATGCCCAAAATGTAAAACATGGCAATCAAGAAAACTGTTGGTCCTTGCAAAATAAAGTAAAAAGTTCAATTTATGAATAAAATACACATATAAGAATAACACATTACGATGACTATGTGGCCTTATCTGGCCACCAAGGGGGTACTCAACGAGTTGCTGGCACTCAGAACATCGAGCCTCAGCTCATAAAATAACATATCAATAGTACAACTGTCATCATCTCTATCTGAATCATCTCGCCACCACTTCGACAAGGCTAAACACAGTCATAGCTACACTTAGGTTGCATCCATACAACAACCACATAGGGAGAGAGGAAAGAAGCACAGGTCATCATCTACTGAACCTAAGGTCAGCTCGAGTTACTGGCCCATGGTACCCATTCCCTCACTCCAAACATACACTTTTACCAATTTCCCTCAGGGTCGGTTAGCGTAAGGTTCACAACATAACATGTAACTACATCACTAACACAATGGTGGTTCACACACATTAACCATAGCATCTTATGCATGGCACCAATATAGGGTATATCACATACATTACATTCATGGCTTATCACACACCACATTACCACATGCTGCACCCAAAGTGCAATCACTGTACGATAGGGATCATATACCCACCTTATTTCCCTAAATCACAACATGATTCATTACATGTTACATGAATTATACTTATGATGAGCACAATTACAACATACAGTCAATTAACCATATAACATGGGATACACACATTTCTCAAAATGATAATGACATCATTATACAATCAGTTCACTACAAACCAACCTGGTCATACAACATATCAACACACCCACACATCACAATGCCATGAATCCAACACTCTCATCAAAATCATCCACAATCAGCATTATTCACACTTACAATGCATTCTTCACACTCAAATTCATAGAATCCATAAGGAAGGAGAGAGAATACTCTCATCCCCAACACATCAACATAATAACAATTACGCACTAAGTGACATACACATCATGTGCGTTCACGATATCACAATTACAACATGGATCACATCACGCTTATACCACATTACTCTTCCAATATCAACCACCATCATGCAAACACATCATCACCACTCCAATCTGGCCCAGAGGTTCGAGAGCATGAACCTTTCTCTAATACCAAGTGTAATGCCCACTTAAACACACACACAAGACAACATAGCAAAGTACAAGACAATTTTTTTTTTTGACTTACTTGGAGTTTACATGACATGACAAAGTGATCAAAATGGCTACCACCAACTCACAATAAGCTTGACACAACACTGACCACATAGGGTACAAGGAAATCTACAACACCCAACATGAAACTATTTCACTCCCCATTTCGACAAGACATCACATACAAGTCCAACCACAATACACACTTACATTTAGGGGCATCCCATGGTGAAAATATTTTAAAGGTTTCTTATTTACTAAAACATCTTTCAAGACTTAACTTACGTTCTTATAGGAGATTCATGATTTAATTTGCACAATTCTTTTACAAAGGAGAACTTCTTTCTTTTCTATTTATTGACTAAATAGCTTAAGATCAAGCTTTCTAAAATAGGATTCTCAATAATATGTCAATAAATTTTAATTCATTTGATTTAAGACATTTTCCATTTCTCACAAGGTTAATTAATCTTACTCAAGCCACTGAACTTGTTCCACACCTCTATTACACAAGGTGATAAGCACAAGCTCTATTTTGAGGGAAGTACCATTTAGTTTCAGAACAATAATCTTCTTTTGTTAAAGGATCAAATATTTAACATTACTAAGAAGAGATTCACAATGTACAAGGCAAGGGTTAAGAGGAAGAAGGTCAAAAGAATTCAGCTTTAGGATCTCATTAGTTATTAACCAGTCTTTTATTGGAGGCTAAGAATTTATAAGATTGGTTAAAAGTTTCATTTAGGCTTCTCTAGATGAGTTTTACAAAAGATAACAAATTACCTTTCAAATGGTTGAGAGATAGATTGTATGGTTTCTAAACTATTTCCTCATACTTATTAAATCTTATTATCTTCTAACATCTAACCATTGATTTCACCTTAAGACCATTTAAGAATTCACCAAAAAAATATAATGTTCATTAGTTTAGCTAGGGATAACAAGGTATATAATTTTTTATTACAAAGGATAGTTTCCTCTTTGATCACTTATGACCCAAAATTGTTATCAAGTAGGTCACATCTACATTAATTCACTCATATATATAAATGTTATTTTTTAAAAGGATTACCCAACCCATTTTAAAATGTTTATAATTACATTGTTACTATGTCTTAAGAAGTGTTCACAACACAACATTTTATCTCAAGAGAAACATTTACCATTTCTCCTTTGTGAAAACTAAACATGGTTATATCATTGGTATTCGACATGACATACAAACTCAAGATACAAAACAATTCTAAGGAACCATGAATAGGGAACAAAAGGTAACAACATTGGTCAAGCAATGCTATACTATTCTTAGAATTCCTATAATCCATTAAGGTCACTAACAAATGGTAATCCAATTTTCTTATATTTTCCATGATAGACCAAACAATCCAAGGTTTCCAAAGTTAAGACGACATAATCCACAATACATTATACTAAGACACCGACCCTCTTCTAAAATTTCCATGGAACCTTATCCATAGTTGAAAAACATAAAAATAATCATTCGTGCAAAAGAACTTCACAACTGAGGTTGATGCAAAAGTCTACAAGTCTATCCCTCATCTACTCGCATAAGCCATCTGCAACAAATTTTCCACAAGAGTCAGTTCACGAGAACTGAGCAAGATAAGGCTACACAAAGCAACAATAACTATTATCTAACAATACCATGAAAGGAAACATTTTATTTCAAGAATTGGGTCAGTGCTCTAAACACTAACAACTCCTCAAGTTATAATAAAGTCTCTACCATGCCAATCTAAGAAGAAAGACCTTGTACTTCAGTTATGAACATTACTTCAAAAGCAACGAAAGTTTAACAATCGTACGAGAAGGGCCCTTGGCCCTATAAGTAAGAAATAAACAATCTAGTGGAAACGGGATTCCCATCAAATAATTAAATAATTACAAGATTGAAATTTGATATTCAGACCAACCATCTAAAATTATCAAAAGATACCAAAAGCATAGGCTATGATATTAGATTTCTAAAATGACAAGAGTTGATCAGCCCAACAAAGAGGAACCACGGGGTTCAAAGATTAACATGAAAATCCAAGTATATTAGGATTTCAATCATGTAATCATATAGATTATATGATTGAAATCTAATACATGGAACACCACACAACATAAATTTCGAAGCGAAGGCAAAATATACTAGTTTTGACCATTAACTCTAAGATATTCCCCAATCATTCAAGAAGGGCCAATGCCCTTATAGGCTAGTAACAACAAGTGAGAGAAGAAGGGAGTTCCGTCAAACAAGAGTATACAAAACATCATCCAAATTTTATATCACTAAGGATTTACAAACCTCCACAACAATTCTAAAGTTTGGTTAATTTAAAAGAAATTATCTCTTTCCCAAAACAAAATATTTTAAGGCAACCCTTGATAACACAATCAACCATTCAAACATAGGTACTAACATATATTACTAAGTGTCGTTATCAAAACAACACCTTCTGCTATAAAACCATAAGATTATCGATTGCAAGATTAGTTTTCCCCAAGGTTAATAACGTTCATATTAATTTCCATCACAAAACATTAAGGTATTTACGTGCATAGAATCCAACCAATCTTAATTAACAACATTAACATTATAAAAGAGAAAAACACAAGTTAGGAAAATAGAATATGCCACCAACAATCTTCCCGAGAGGGAATTAGACCAAAGCAATTCTAGTATTAGCTAGGTACTAGATTTGCACAATTGTAACCTCAAACTTAGATGATCCGAAAACTAGTTACGGTTCAAGTTGATGGGGATGGTCAAGGTACTTCATGAGGAAGGCTTTAAAATCCTAGGAATAAGACTGATGATAAACAATAGTCTCAAACACGCAAGGTCCGAAAAATGTTGCACACAAACTTATTCATTCTAAAAGTTTTAATACCAAAACTCCAACCCGGCTAGCCCAAGCATTGATCACTCCAATCCTACAACCTTTCTTTCCTGGGATCAAAAAGGTTATCAAAGGGGCTTGAGAGAGAGTTAACAAAGTATGAAAAAAGATGAAAATATCAGGTGATAAGAAAGAGTTTCATAGTTATCGCAGGCTTACTTTAACGACAGAGAATTACTAGCTAGAACAACATAACAAACTTGAGACTCAATCGAAGAAAAGAAGATATAAAAAAATGGATGAAGGTCGATCACTCGGGAAAGAAAACATAACACCAAGAGAAGAGGAACACATGTATGCTTTCCACTAACACACTGAAAATGATAATAGCTAAAACAAGAAGAAATTAGGAGGAAGGAGAGAACTCCCCACAAGGCATCCAAATGACAAACCAAATCAGGGAAAGGGTGGTTCGATTTCATGATATTTTAAATCTAGCAAAAGTAGCAAAGAGTAGAATTATCTTGCCTGCTCCTCTAGCTTCGATGAGGCACCCAAACACCTCAAAGTCCAGCAGCAACAACCCTCTAGTTGAATCTCCTTCCACAGCATGCAAGGCACCAACATTCCACTCAATCCCACATTGGCACAGGCAGGGAGCTCCCAAAACCATGAGCTTCATCAGGTGGAAAGGAAAGTGGTCTCAAGGACTGCTAAGACTGCAGTAAAAGCACAAGATGAAAAGGAAAATGGGCAGGCCCAGGAACACGTGGGAGGAAGGGGAAAATTCAAACCCCACAACCTTACAACTTACTCCCAGCCTACGTCCAAAATGGGATAGAAAAAAAATAGGCAAGAACATCCCTTGGAGCATAAGGAAATGTATTTCTTTGAAAGTAGCATATGTAGGTGCCTCTTGACTAGGTAAGCAAGATATGGAACTAAACACGATGCAAAAAAACTATTGGAAAAATGCCTAAAAAATATGTGGTCTTCTCAAGACACCATGATGCTAGAAAAGCACAAAAAGGAAAAACAAAGCAACTTGCTCAAATCACTCTAAACAAAATACACATGGCCCAAGGAAAAAAATAGATGCTTAGGAACAAGAAAGGACACCAAACAAGGCACCAATGGGATAGGTTTAAAGGATGGAGATGCAGGAGCCAGGGGGGCCATGTATGCAAGGCATGGAGGAATGCACAAGGCATGAAAATTGCTAAAAAATGCCTCAAAGAGATGTGGTCTCAAGGAAATGCCTTCACAAAGGATAAGCACAAAACAAAGGAAACATGAAATCAACCTTGCTTCAACCCCCCAAACCATCACCAGGTGTCCAGTCTGAACAATTTCACCTTTTCCAAGCATACCCACGTAGTCAGGTCAAAAGGTAGCTTGAAGCAGGTATGGACATCCACCCATGCACGTAGGAGAGGAGCCTTCAGCCCAACAGTTGAAAAAGAAAACCCTTTTACACAGATCCAAAACCAATTTCCCAACCCCACACTACCAACATCAAAAGGAAAGGAAACGCCTTAGCATGCCTGACACAAGGCCCCAAATTAAAAGAAAAAAAGATTCCTTCTATCCCACGCCATACATGCCAATTAAATGGCCATAAAGAAGATAAAATTGGGAGGTAGGCATCCCCACTTCCAAGGCATATCCACGCCTCCACATTCCAGAAGACCAAGAGGGAAGAAAACAATAGTCCCCATGCCAACAAGAAGGATAATGCATCATTAAGAATGGAAGGTCAGTGGTTAGAATATCCAACACTCCTTCAATTTAAATGATAAATGCAAGCATGTATGGCGGGCCTAAAAGACCAAAGGGGAAAGACTAGTGGTTGGAGTTTTAAATGACAGCTGAGGACAACGACCAACCACGGCGCGACCACAGGGTAAGCTCTTCCTTTGCTCAAAAAGAGGCTCACGCTATAGAAATGATAAATAATAAAATAAAATAGCTTAGGCATAATTAATAATAATATCTATAAAATTGACACTAAAATAAAATAATCATTAGTTGAAAATTAAATAAAATTATTATTATTATTATTATTATTTTTACAACTTAAAATAATTATTAGCCATATTAATAACGACCGACAGACAAGCTCGATAAAACGAGGACAAGATTTACGTTTAATAGAATAATCAGAAAGGGTACTGTGGAGGTCGACCAAAAGTAGCATCGACAAGGACACAAGGAGACCAGATGGGGAGGAAGGATGTTGATCCTTCTTTGAGATAAGGTTAAGGTTGACTAACAGATAATGGAAGCACACACACCACCTACCCTCACTTATCAATAGGGTCGTATCACATAATTATCTAACTATTGTAATAAAAGAAAAGATACGCTACTTATTGCATAACCTTTTTGTAGGAGAACATCTTCTTTCCCAACAATTTCTCCAAGAATAGGATTAGCATTTGCTCTTTCAATATCACTTGCATCCTCATCACCAAGATCAACCTCAAACTCTTCCCTTTTGCTTTAGTAACCACTAAGATGCCTATTAAATTGACATGGAATATAAGGGATCATGACACACCTATTAGATATATCTGAAATATTACCAAAGGTTTTTTTGGAAATTACAACAGGCTATAATTTCACGCAAGTATCCATGGAATTTTCCTCCTTATGTGTGAGTTCCTCCATAATGGAAAATTTTCAACCCCAAATGGATTTTGCAACAAGCTTTCACCTTCATACCCTCACCAAAAGTAACAAAAATATGTAAATCTACTATTAGAAAACAATGAGAAACACCAATAAATCCTTGATCTTCAATGGAAACTCCTAAATTGAGAATCCTTTCAGCTAGAAAAATATTTTTTTGTTCTTCTTCTATATCTCTTTAAGGGTTTTCATCCTTAGAAATATTTTTTAAATCTCTAGGCTTAGAAAAAAATAAGATTTTATGTAAAATAGAAAATCATGCCTTCTACAAGCTAGTAAAATTGGTTTTAAAGATGTAATGGGCCAAATAGCCTCCCCAACTTCCAATCATATTTCACCCCTTGTATTTAATGTTTTTTCCACCCGTTTCATCTTTTAAAGGAGTCACATTTTCTCTTAAGGGAGAATAATAACATAATGTGATTTTATTTTTCTTCTTATTTTTACTTTCACTTTATATTTGTCTTTTCTATTTTTAAATTGACTTTATCATTCCATGATAAAGGGGTTGGACTTAAAAGTAACAATCACATAACCTCTTCTAGGGAGGTTCCTAATGGTGAGTACGTCAAGCTAAATTTTTATGGGTCTTCCAAGAACAACCTGGGTTAGGCTGGAGCTGGCTGAATTTTTAAAACCTCTCTTGGTTAGCCTATCTTGGGTTTTACTAAAGCACTTGGGAAATTCTATAACAATTATGTTGAGGCCGAACCTCTTTGGCATGGCCTCTAAATTTCAAAACAAATAAAATGGAACAAATTCCTTGTCAAAAGTGACTCATAGGTTATTATTAATGTGGCTACGAAAGGTCAGGTCAAAAATTGGAAGCTTTATGGAATTGTGAATGATTGTTGTGCTCTCTATGAGCCCCTCTTGATTTCACATATCTTTCATAGTGCTAGTAAAGTGCCAGACAAACTAGCTAACTTTGGGTTGGATAGAGGCATTAAGAAAGATCCCAAAGCCTCATTATTTTATAACCCAAATATCTAATTTATTTAATGGGAGATTTATTTTATCAATAAATTATTAATTAGAAATCAATAGTGGCCTTGGAAGGATAGCCCAACTCTACTTCTCATTAACTCCCCTCTCCTCATGATTGTTTGGCATGTAGCCAACTATTTTCGCATGATCTTTCTTTATGGTTTTTGGATGTGAGAAGGGTTATAAGGAAATTCATTGCATTTGACAGAGCTTTCTTAACTGTTTCTATGAAGAAGAACTTCTAGTTTTTCCAATCCAATAGAGAAAGGAAATGGGATTTTTGATTTAGCTAAGCACATGAGGCAGAGTGGGGGAAAAATAAAATGGATAATGCTATTAAAGAAATTGACGATCATCTAATCCATTGTTTCTCTTTGGATGATGTGCACTTCTATTTTTTGGGTCTGGTTAATAACTTGACATTGCGTGAGTTCTTGAATGCTGGCCACCTATTGGATAAAGGCACTCCAATAACTATACAAGATGTCATGTAATTTTTGCAAAAAACTCTCATTGAGTGATGGAGGACCCTTTTCGTCTACATTGGATGTGTACAAACTTGTTACGATCCTAAATATTTTTTATACTTGGGGAAAATGTGGTAGTGGAAGAAGTAATTTGGGTGATGGGTGACACTGGCCAATTTACTTTGCAACTTGACACCTTGAAGGTTTCACAAATTATTGGTGTGCAAACTGTGCTACTTGGGGCAAGAAAACACTTTGCTTTTAACGAGGATCTAAAGAAAATGGGTTTTTATGTGAGCCTCGAATTGGAGCATATTTGGACATTGTCTCCTTGTGTCCTTGTCGATTTTAGTTTTTAAGACTCTCAGTTGGATGAATCAATTGATGTGCTAGTCCTAGAGGAAAAATCTTTAAATTTAGTAGATCTTGAGGTAGTACCTAAGGTTGTGATCTCTAGATCCTCTCAGAAGGACACTTAGTGTTTATGGTTTTTTTTTTACTTTAATATAATGTAATTTTGGTATAATGATAACAACACCGACAACATTTTTTAAACTCATAAGTGTAACATGTTCTCAAGTTTTTGTTAAAGTATTAATATAGCCAGGCTATAAGCCCTTATTTACCTATAAAAATTATTGAATTTATCATTAATTAATCAATATTATAAATTTCTTATAATATTATTTTATTTTGCATTGTTATAATTAATTTATTATGACAAATTTCCCTTTCTATTACCCTTTATCCATTAGGAAACAAAATTAGGCTAAAGGTCTTCGACCAAGAAGTGTATATTACAATCCTCCCTTCCCAAAATTGCTTTCCTTCAAGAAATTGTAACTCATCTGTTCAAGTTTCAAGTCTAGGAGACAAAACATGTCATAGTGCTCCAAAATTTGAGCTCCTGTACCTATTACCTAAGATAGATATCACAAGAATATACCTCTCTCAAGGTGATCATAGAATTAAATTTTCATCAAAGGTATCATATCATTATCTAACTACTGTAATAAAGGAGTAGATATACTACTTACTGCATAACCTTGTTATAGGAGAAGATCTTGATGCCCAACAATTTCTCCAAGAATAGGATCAACAATTGATCTTTCCTTATCACTTGCATCCTCATAACCAAGAATAGTAGGGATCATTACACACCTATTAAATATATCTAAAATATTACCAAAGTTTGTTGTTTTGGAAATTACATCAGGCTGCAATTTCACACTACTATACATGGAAGTTTCCTCCTCATATGAGAGTTATTTCATAAGGTCTCCTTTGTCTTCTTCACTTCGGTGTAGATCTAATTTTTCTTCATTCATGGGTGTACAATCCATGGATTCATTTCCTTTTTTATCCTTTCCATCCTATACATCAAAAAATTCTAGAAACGTTTTTGAGAAATTTTCAAGTGAAGCAATAGATTCAACCCCTTGGGTATTCAACATTCAATGCACCATTTATATGCTGCTCCATCTATGTGTGTGTGTGTGTGTGTGTGTGTGTGTGTGTGTGTGTGTGTGTGTGTGTGTGTGTGTGTGTGTGTGTGTGTGTGTGTGAGAGTGTGTAATGCCCCGTCCCTTGTTCTTATTTTTCTTCTTTGACAATCGTGTTGCTAAGCGGTTAACGTTGTTGTGCTCTTGCTGATCCTTGTTGGCTTCACCTTTTCGATTACCCTATTAAGGAAAAATTCTCTTTCACGAATTCGATAGGTGGTTTGAAGGATGACTTGATGTTGTTGGGGCGTGACCAACTAGAGGGAACACCTACATAATAATTATTATTCTTTTGAATTTTTGATTCTTGCTATTATTGTTTTGGTCAAGATATAGTTACAGGCGGGCTATAAATAGTATACATGGTGTTGTTCTATGTTTTAGGTATTGATTTGACTACCCAGATCATCAACGGGTTTGGTCGTAAATCCTATCAAATCATTGGTAAGGATTTACTTTATGAGTTATATGGCAATATCGTAACAAAATAAAATATAATAATAATAATGAAAACATATTAAATTATTTTAATAATGAAATAGATTTTCAAAGTGAATGAAATGAGTTAAATGAATTTAAAATAATAATAATGTTAAATAAAATAAAAAGAATTAAAATTTAAATAAAAAATTTCACCGTGAAATTTGGGGTGGTTAGGGCAAAGGGGGGGCTCCTTATGGATTTTTTTGTTTTCTATCTTTTGTTGAGTGAAGCAAAGTGCCGCCGCCATGGGGGAAGGACCAGTTCTTGGCACCAGGAAAATGTGGTCGCAACTTTTTCACCAAACAATTGAAGGGCATTTTGGGTTTTTTTTTTCAGGAGAAATGCCTCGCCATGTCATCTCATGGAGTGCCATGTTGTGCGGCCTCCTCCCAGCCTCCCAGCCTGCCAGCATCCTCCCAGCCCATGTCAAAAAAAAAAAGAGCCCTTGACCTACGTGGGCATTTATCAAAGCATAAAAGAAAGAGGAATTTTGTCAGATGTTGTAGTTTGCAAATGCGTTGGGGACGCTGTTGTAGTGTTTGACCAAATGAAAAAATGAGACAACTTCTCATGGAATATGAGGATGGTAGTATATAGAAAACGTGGGGGTTCCCTCATAAGGCAGTCACATTGTTTCACCATGCAACAAACAAGTCTCCAACCTGAGGAGTTTACATTTGCCAGCGTACCTCCAGCCTGTGCCAAAATGGAAGCTTTGGGGAAAAGGTATGGGAATGTTTGATCAAAATAGAATGCCTCAAAGAAATGTGGTCTCATGGAACTGCCCTGTCATGATAGACATAGGATCTGCACAAAATGGATTTGTATGTTAGATACTGTATGAAAAATGTGAAAGCTTTGACAAAGCCTCAACTATTTGCATGATTTTTTCTCTTTGTGTGCCATGATTTCAAGAGTGCGATCTGTAAATAGATTCTTTTGGAATGCCATGTGTTTTCATTTGCTAGAACCCTCATTTGCAAGTTGTAGAAGCCATGGATTTTTGGAGCTATGTTCCACAAGGTCGGATTTGGTTTCAAAAGCTCTAATCTCACTATGATTTCAAGTCCCAATGTTTTGTATGCACAAAATGGTTTCTCTGAAGGGCTCAATGAGTTTGCCATCTGCTCTCCATATTTTTCTCATGGCCATGGTTTTCTTTCAACTTGACCCTTGTTTGAAATGTTTTATGTATTATGCTGGAAAACTTCATGATTGGCCATAGTTTTGTGATTTGTGGTGGAGGGATCAAGCTTGTTATTGCATCCAACAAGTGCCAAGCTGAGATGCTGAACCGAACCCTGTGGAACTTCGACCGACTTCATTTCTTCCAGGCATGGTTCATCTTCCCTTACCTCTCATAATTCTCATGTTTTAGTTCTCTTTTGCAACTTAATAGAATTTTAAAATATTAGGATTTTAATACCGTTAAATGTTTATTTCAACTCGTTGCAAAAACAATGAAATGTCGTGTCGAAACTCACGAAGTCAAAATAACCCGTTTGCATTAAAACATGAACTTCCACCCTCATTCTGAGGTGATGTAGAAAACTTCCTACCCAACTGGATTGCTACAACATTGTTTTATTGACCAGACGAAATTGACTTCCCAGTAATAACGTTGATCATCTCCTAGTTAAATAGTTAATTTTTTACATTTTTCGAAGACTCATTAAGTACCCTTCTTAACTCTGAAAATGAGATGTTAAGCTTCATTCGTGTACCTTGTTATGTGAGGAGTCACCTTGACCTTTGGATTGACCCCGAATGAACATATGTGATCTTTTTAATGCTCTTATAGGAGCCCTGTTACACTGGTTTACAGCAGTAAAAAGCTGTTAAATCTAGAAAGTTGGCTTTCATTTTGAACCGCCATTTGAAACCTGGATAGAGAAATTATTTCCCGTCTTCGCAAACCTCTAGTGTTTATACTAGACAATTGCATGGAACATTCAGTTTAGGGAAAAACACTTTTCTGGATAGTTTGGCAAAGCCATTTTGTAGGCCTCCGGTTGCAGTTTGACGAGGTCAAACTGGACCAATTTCGACTTGTCGCTCCAGAAAACTTGTCGCCGTTTGAAAATGGTTTTCTAGTTCTCAGTCCCGTCGACTCTGATGAATTCTCCTTATATAGGGAAACTTGTAGGAAGTGTCTCGTTGCGTGCTCATCCATCAAACGTCAGTTTTGGACGTGGTTTTCTGGAGCCCTCGAGCTAACTTTTGTTCATTTGCAACTGGGTCAACTACGACCAGTAGCCCCGGAAAACTAGCCGCCAAACGCAAACCGTTCACTTTTTCCCAATTCTGTCAGTTGCTATGAACTCTTGGTATATCTGGGGACACGTAGAAAGTTAATCGTGGTGTGTGTTCTCATCGGAAGATAACTTTTGGAAGTGGTTTCTTAGCCTCTGAGCCCGTTTTGAACGTTTTGTAGCTAGTGAGAAAATGTAAAAATAGAAAGCTGCGGGACCCTCGTCGGGTTGCCAAACCACCGTGGAAACTTTTGACACATGTAAATAATTGTTTAAAACTCTATAGTGTAACTTGTTGTGTGAAATAGAACTTTTGACAAAATGGTGTTTTCTCTCTCTTCCCTTCTCTTTCTCTCTCCTAGGTTACAAAATGAAGTGAAATGAAATGCATTGAATACATGTCTCTAGACCCTTTTATTTCATTTGCAAATTGTAATTATTATCATATGTAAATGGGGAAACTGAAAAATGATAATTATGTTAGATTAGGGTGGATGCCATGCCAGCGATTTATCGTTGATATCATGCTCACGTGGTTTTGCAGGATGAAAGAATGACGACGAAAAAGGCGATGTGTAATTCATTAATTATCATTGTAATTTATATAGTTCATTGTTAAATGAATAAATATATAATGTAGTCTCATGTTACAGAAGGTTATATTTGATAATTTGTTGATATGTATGAGATGATAGTTTCAAGGACATCTAGGAAATGTGCATTTAATCATAGGTTCAATTTTGATTCATAGTACACATGGTAAAAAGGTTTGATATTTATATAAGGTAAATGAATTTGAAGTAATATCTTGTAGTGCATATTTAGTGTTCAATAAATGATTAACGAGTCATCTTGTGCATTCATACTTTGTAAATGTAATAAAGAGATTTAATCGAAACACTCTACCCTTGTTCAATATCGGAGCATAACTTGTTTTCATGTGTGATACTCATTACCGTAGAAGACATTGAAAACCATAGAATGAACTTAAACTCTGCACTCGATGGAACCTCCTAGTTTGAGTAAACAAGAACCCAAGAATGGGCTTATCATCTTCGTCTAGTATGTTTAGTGACATTGTCTTAAACCCGCCTGATAGGAGTGACACAGTCAAACTTTTCTTGGAGTGTGTAGAGCTAACTCCTCCTTCGTAGCCTAGTGGACTACCTTGTCATCCGAAGATAGATTTAAAATTAAAATTCTTCATCGAATGAAATCCCTGTTGGATCCAGACGACATAGATGGAGGTTGTGACTTAGTTGTTCTAGGCCTTAAACTCTTGTTAATGAACTCCTTAGCTCCGCTCAGCTTAATGTGTTACCTTGGTTTCTCTCAACATAACACCTTGGTCCCTTCTAGAAGGTGGTTTAGCATAAATTGGTCCTCTCGCTTAAAACTCATATTTAGTTGAGGGGTAGACCCTTAGGTGAAGTTGGAATTAATCTAAACCTCAGTTGATTTGGATGTTAACTTAGGGTTCATGTGTAGCTTCAAGTCTTCTAATCATTATGTCTTCAAGAGGTTAGACAAACACTTCGTAACTCCTTTTACAAGACAATGCTAAAAATAAGGCCATAATGTGACGTAGAAAATAAAGCATATAAGAGTAAAAATGAGAATTGAGGTTAGGGATACTGCCACTCTTGGAGACCTTATAACTCAATTAAATATCTTTATGTGTTTCAAAGAATATGTATTGTATTGTTGTGATCAAACTACGAGAAAACAAAAGATATATAAATACAAAAAGGAATTCATTAAGTCATTGAATTAGAATAACTATGGTAGGGAAATAACCTTACCGTGATCGAGGAATGTTTTGTGGTAAAAATCTATCTTGTATTTAAATCTCCGTTAAATCCTAATATTGCTATATGGACACCAAGTCACATTCACTTGAGTTGTAAGAGTAAAAAGGTAGACATTGAATATATGTTCGAGAAGAATATTCTTAACATAAGAACAAGATAATTAAGTATTTTGTATGCATTTGAATTATGCCAAATAAGTATGCAAGTTATGGAAAATTTTGTAAAGAATAAGAAACCAACTTAAAATGGTGAACAATAATTTAAATGTGGAATGAACTTAAGAATCTGTAGGTGGAAAAATGAGAAATTTATCCTTGCACAATAATGTTCTTGGAATGTTAATCGTAACTAAAATACAATTAAAGAAATGATGTGTTGTGGGTTTGCCTTCCTTGAGTCTTCTTTCTTGTGGTTGGGGCATTGCTAGTATTCGTTCATTTGGGAAAAGTGTGGCATCGACATGCCTATGTTGTTTTCATGTGTCTATGTGAGTCGATGACTTATGTGATTGTCGTATGTGAGTCGAGTTTCTGTACTTGGAGCCCTTGTTGTGTTGTGTGTAGTGAGCAATGTAAGTCAAAAAAAAAATTATCCTGGTATTTTACTGTTGTATTTGGGTGTGTAAAATGTGGGCACTACATATGGTATTAGAGCGGAGGTTCATGCTCTCGAACCTCTAGGGCAGATTGGAGTTGTGATGGTGTTGCATGATGGTGGTGGATATTGGAAGAGTAATGTGATATATGCGTGATGTGAACTATGTCGTAATTCTAAAATTGTGAGCGCACATGTTGTGTATGTCACTTAGTGCGTATTTGTTATCATATTGGTGTGCTTGTGATGAGAGTATTCACTCTCTATGTTGTTGATTCAATGAGGAATCCGTGTGTGATGTATCGCCTTGTTGTGTGTGAAAGGAATGATATTGTGAATTGCAGAGTGTTGAAACATTTTGACTTTATGTGATGTGAAGGTGTATTGATGTATTGCATGAAAAAATTGATGTAAAATGAATCACAGTTTATCATGATGTCATCACCGTATTGTGATTAGTTGTGTGCATCGTTGGGTTGTATTGCAATTGACTAGATGTCGTAATGTTAGACATTGTGTTCCTCATACGTATAATCCATGTAATATGTGATGTTTCATGTCGTGATTTAGGGGCATATGGTGAGTATGATCCCTAGTGTATAGTGATTGCACTCCGGTTGCAGAATGTGGTAATGTGATGTATCGTAACCCATGAAAGTAGTGATTGTGTTATACCCTATATATAAATACCATGCGTAAGACGTTATGGTTAATGTGCGTGAATCACCATTGAGTTAGTGATGTAGTTATGTGTATGTTGTGAACCTTACACTAGATGACACTAAGGGGATATACTGTCAAGAGTGTACGTGTGGAGAGAGGAGGCGTGGACCAGGTTTTCATAATCTTGAGCCGAGTACGAGTGAGGAAGTGGAGTCTTATATAGACTGAAAACCCACTTCTATCTGTTTAGTATACTTCGAGCTTGCTCAGTATATTATGGGTGCGCACCACCTTAGGCTCAACTTATGCAACTAGAGTTCCCTGCTCTTTCCCATTGGATTATTCATTGAATAATCCTATGTGATTTTGACTATGTTGATCCTTGTGGGAGTATGGAGGAATGATTCAGGCAGAGATGATGACAGTTACATTATTTGATATATTCATTTCTGGTTACATGTATATTTCTATGAGCTGAGGCTCGATGTCCGAGAGCCAGCAACTCGATGAGTACCCCTTTGGTGGCGGTATGAGGCCACATAGTGATTGTAATGTGTTATTTCTTTATATGTAATTTTATTCGTAAATTGACACATTACACTCTTTAGCTAGAACCAGCATTTTCTTGATTGACATGTTCTTATATTTTGGGCATTTATTACATTGTTGCATTAACATTTGGATTTTGCACTAACCATGGCTAATTAGCCATTTGTTTTTTCTTAGTTTTAAAACTTTCTTTTCATATTTAAAAGTTTTGTAGCCTAGCCCAAGGCTTTTGATTTTGCCACTTGGCATTTGATTGGATTGTTATGTTGGTTCTAATGTCGTAATGTGTTGGAATAGAGTCATGGGATTAACCATGGAGTGGTTGAACCTATGGGCCCGCTTCGTTGTATGGGGGTACGCCCCAAGGAGTTACAGATAACTAGCAGGTTGTTGAACCATGAGTTATTATGTCACTTGGGCTGGGGGTGATGGGGCTCTATGTGCCTAGGGCCATAGGGTGACCCGGCCTCATTTAAAGGAGAAAGGAGATGGGCCTCTATGGTTAAGTGATCTGTTATTCTTTATGGCACTCTATGGCTGAGTGACCTAATATTCTTGATGGGGCTCTATGGTTGCGTGACCCGACTTAGTT
>JAHRHJ020003223.1:152500-195000 GCA_019776745.2 Taxus chinensis
CCAATAGACCATTTCAGCCCTATAATCCGAATGCCATATCTTTCTCTAAGGCATTGGTGCCAACACAAAACAACATTGCTCAGGAGTATGATTGGTGTTTTCCATGCAATGAACCTCATAACCAATCCATGTGCTTCAATGGTGCTTTGAATCAAGCATTAATGGTGACAACTACTGGTGTGGAGGGTGAGGGCAGTCAAGGAAACAACCAACAACAAGAAACATTCCAACAGCAATCAGCTCCAAATGACACCACGTTGGTAAATTGGCAAGCAGAGGATTTTTGTGGCATGAATCAAACAGTCTCTCAAGGTGTTGCAGCCAACACAAGGTCAAAAAGAAGGAATTTGGGTGAAGAACAGTGATTAGCTCCAACCAATCCACAACCTTCCATGGCTCCACAAATGGTTGGCAAGAAAAATTCAATTTCAAATGCACAAGGGCAGCCAAGAACAGCTCCTAGACCAACTCAAATACCAGTTGTTGCTGCCCACATGCAAGGAGTGAATGTGCAAACAAAGGGACAACAAAGAGATATTTCGTCACCATTCAGTATCATCGATCAGATGAAGAAGACAAATGTAAATATATCAATGTGGGAATCCCTATCTATCCCAGGCCAAAGAGATTTGCTACAAGCTGCCATGAAGGACTGGCCAACTTCGAATCAGCAAGTTCAGATGCAAGAGAAAGTGCTCACAAATGCTGCCCAGCCTGAAGGGAATCATGGAGGACAGCAAGGTAAAATGTTGAAGCCCCCTCCTTTCTATGTTTCATTAATCATTGGAAATCAGTTAGTGCACAATTGCATGATAGATTCCGGGGCAAGTAGCTCAGTGATGCCTAAACAAATAGCTGATCAGCTAGGGCTCCAGTATGAAACCATATCCAAAGGGGTAGTGCAGCTGGATGGGACAGCAGTAACAACAGTTGGGGTGATTAGAAACTTGAGTCTTACCTTGCATGCATGTCCAAATGTTGTTGTTTTACAAGATGTATCAGTTATAGACCTTCCACCACTCTTTGCCCTATGCTTGTCAAGGGACTTCACAGCCAAGATTGGAGGATATTTGTCTGCTGATTGGTCACACATGCTGTTCAGAACGAGGTATGGAACCAAAGCTACAATCAGGTCTGAACCTATTGCAAACTTCCACATTGAGCCCTACACTCCAAGTCAGATCAATGCCAATTGTTCAGCATTTGATCAAGAAGATCACCCAAGCACTGATGAAGCTGACACCAAGGTTGGAAGCATCCCGGATCTAACTCTTGATGAATGGGCAAACAAGGTACATGCTTTTGATCCTTATCAAGAAGTAGAAGAATCTGAGCTAGGGGTCTATTGCATACATGAAGAAGATCAGCCCATTCCTAGCATCACCAAGCCAAACCACAAGGATGACAATGAGGTATGGCAGTTGTTTTTTGATGGATCAAGGAGTAGACAAGGTGCAGGAGGTGGAGCCATGCTTGTTTCACCTCAAGGAGTAAAGTACTATTCAGCTTTTAGATTTCAGTTTGCATGCTCCAATAACACTGCTGAATATGAAGCCTTGGTGCAAGGGATGCATTGGGCAATAAAGAGAGGAATAAAGAACTTGCAAGTCTTTGGTGACAGTGAATTGATTGTAAATCAGGTCAAGGGACAGCATGCTGCCAAGAATGATCTACTCAAGTGCTACAAGAACAGGGTGTGGGACCTCATGGAAGATTTTGAGGGTTTTGGCATCAAATCCATTCCTAGGAAAGAGAACCAAGCTGTTGATAGGCTTGCAGCAGTAGGGGCAGCCTTTGACATTGTGGAAAGCATTCAACAAGACAAGGTACAACCAAACATCCATGTGATTGTGAGGCCTTCAGTGCCGGATAACAATGTCAGTTGGCAAGTGTTTGAGAATGACCAGCAAATCATCCATTTCTTGCAAGAAGAAGCTGAGTTCTCAGCTAAAAATCAAGAAAAATTGGAACAACAGTATGGTGACCAAGTGGTACAGCTGAGAACTAACAAGCTGCCCAAGGGACTTATCACTTTGGAGTCCATTTTCAATCCCAATGATCAGTTTAGGAAAGAGAAAGCAAACATTCAGGTCAAGAGAGAAGATTCAGTATCCATCTTGGTGGAAGAGAACAAACCATTGCAAATTGGAAAGATGACAACTGAACAAGAAAGGTATGAGTTCATACAGCTGTGTCAAGAGTTCCCTGATGTGTTTGCTTGGAGCTATGAAGATTTGAAAGGTTTCAATCCCAACTTAGCTCAGCATACCATTGAATTGGATCCAAATACTAAGCCTGTCAGGCAGAAACAAAGACCAGTCAATCCACACATTGTCCAATTCTTGAACCATGCTACTTGTCCAAAGAGCAATGAGACATCGTAAGTTCAAAGGTTTGATTGGACAATGTGGTGCTGATTTACTCTTGATGATATCACTGTTTTTGTCCAAGAATGCAGCAGACCACCTCTCTCAGTGTTGAGACAAGTCTTGATGACAGTGTCGGAAAGATTTGGAGTGGAGGTTGATTAATCCTAGTGTTAGGTGTATAAGGGGAAATTAGATTCTGAAGGAAAGCTAAGTTCTAGCCATATTGTACATCCTAAACTACTATCCTAAGTGGATTAGCAAATGATCCTAGAGAGGGTTGAAGCCATAAGAGCACCTAAGTTCTATTTGCCTAAGAACCACAAGAATGCCCTTCAAAGGTATGAACACTATGGGCTAAGGATAAACTAATCCTGTTCCTAGAAGGTTTGTCCTAGATTTTGCACAGACCCATTGTCAAACCCATCACCAAAAGGATGGAAGGAAGATTTAATGGCAATTCATGTGGACAGTCCTTATGTGCACAGCGCTAGTTTTGGCGGGAAGCAGGGAAAAGCTAGAGGTAGCTAGTTAGTTATCAAGCACTAAACTCTGTTTTCATGCAAAGATTTCTCCAATTGGCAACTTACCAATCCTCTAGTCGGTGCATTTGCGAGAGAAAATAGGATACTAGGCAGAGCCATTTTGGTACATTTAAGAACTCGGACAACGATCGAGCAGCCAATTGCTTTCTTCAGCTAGAGCCTAGAAGAGTATGGAGGAATTTTGGTTGTTCTATTGTGTTGTTCAGCATTTGTTAGGAAGTAATCAGAAGCCTGAAGAAATTCAAGTTTTTCTTAGTCTCAAACGAACAAGTTGTGTTCCAGTTGCTGGTATCACCATTTCTTTGGAAATCGTTAAGGACTGTTCCTTCTCAAGCAAAGATTTGAACGAGAAAAGGGCACTATTGGGAAGCTTGTTGTTGTCGCCATGGAGTATGACATTGACCTTCTATAATCATGTGGTTTTGGTCGAGCATCCGAGGAAAAGAATTACCAGGCGTGTTAAGCCCTTCTCTTTAAAACACTTGCTTTACTTAAGCGTCTCATTAAAAGAAGCATGCTCTTCTTCATATGAACGGAGTTTTGGGTTTATTTGATTTGACAGTTCATGTTTGCCATGATGCCATGTGGGCACTCAAGAAGAAAACAATGCTGCCCCCACTCATTGCTGGACCCAATGATTTGGGTAGAATGCACTTCCTTCTTGCACATTGTGTTTTGAACTGCCCTTTACATATATGAATTGAGACCCAAAGAAGACACGTGCAGATGTTGCAAGCTGTCCCATATGACAGTTGTTGATGGATGTTCTTTGTTCAAGAAAGATATAAGTGAAATGTATACTTATGAATACTGCAGCTGTGCACAAATCAGATTCAGAGATGTTTTATTGATAAGAGATTCGAACTGGGTAATTCTTTGTACCAGCTGATGGTCATTATGCACCAATGAAATCTGTACAGCTCTGTGCCAGTCACGAAGGATGTTGTTTATATACTGAAATTTTTAAAAGGAAATAAGATCCTTTTCCTTCTGATTGTTTTGCATGGATCAAGAAGGAAGTAATAGTAATAGAGTTTTATATTGAGCATCATGAGCTCGGTTTGAAGAGAGACTTAATAGTAATATCCATTGCATTCCAATCTGCCTTTTTCTTTGTATAAGAAATGAACGAATACGTTTTGGGTGCATTCGTGAAAGTTAGGAGAATCATTGGACTATTATTAATCCTAATTCTGAACTCATATAGGGCATCAAATTCTTTCCTTGTTGTGTTGGAAAGTGGACTACTTCACCAAGTTGTGACTTGATGGCAGTAGCGATTTGATTTTCAAAGAGTTTGGACTGAGTCTAGCATCTTAGATTTGAATATGAGGGGACTTGGCAACCAGATTTCTGTGTAATAAATGCTACAATAATATGGGAATAATGCTCACTGGCATTCATTGGATCCAAGTCTTGACTGAGTGGGCTGTCAAGAACGGGTGCTACCTAAGAACTCCTATGCAGGTATTACATTAATCAAGGGTAATGGCCAGGCCGAGTCTATGAAAAAATGCACTTGTTGAGGTTCATTACGCACATGGACATCTTGAAATGAGAATAAATACGGATATTGGCATACCAAACTGAAATCAGCTTTGTTGCTTGCAAGGATAACTCCCAAGAGATCCATGGGTAACTCTTCCATTGCTTAGGCTTGTTTATGGAATTGAGAGGCTAAATGGCTATGTCACTTGAGTTTGCTTTTAAATGTGGAACTCATGAATCAGTTATCAATTTCATATTGAGCTGTTGCTGAGAGATGGAAAATGAGATATGCAGAGTTTTTCCTTCTGAGCTCCATTTGGAGAGAATCATGATTGTTTCTTGCTCCCAAGTTGAAGGAAACGAGTGATTCAAGCTTTGTTCTGCTGTAATGACCTTCGATAGGAAGGCCAAGAGTAGATCTGTTTGGAGATTAGTGACGTTAATCTGGGATTGCTTGATAGAGAATGAAACCGTGAAGCATTCAGAAATTTTGTCATTTAGAGTGCCCATACATGTTGTCCTTGAAGTGTACAGAACGGAATGTATTGACACCAATTACGGCTTTTGGATTTTGCATAGAACTGCAGATTCCAGGTAATGGATCTATCTGAATTGCATTCTAAAGGAAAGTTCTTGCCTTGACTAATTATTAAGAAATTGGTTGTCCATTCCTTCAAGTGCTTGTAGCAATCAGTTATTGGAAGGTTAATTCTTCTTCTGCCTGCTAAGTTCTGGAAATAACTTGGCAGAACTTGCATTGTCAATGTGAGATGTATTGGTCCTTGCTGTAGGTAATAGCAATGAATGCAAATTGTTATTCTGAACTGGATGGCGTTCATGGAATATAGGAAACCATGTGATGAATTGATTGCCCAATGGACTGCTATAACTATTGTTTGGTTTAGCATACTAGTGAAAGAAAGTATGGAATCTTCTAGTACGATAAAAACATAGTTGCATCCTTGT
Source organism: Taxus chinensis (assembly GCA_019776745.2). NCBI lineage: Eukaryota > Viridiplantae > Streptophyta > Pinopsida > Cupressales > Taxaceae > Taxus > Taxus chinensis. The sequence continues at coordinate 157,866 of JAHRHJ020003223.1, forward strand.
ACTGCTTGCCCCTATGATGAACATACGATGTTGCTTACTAACCTGTTATCGATTTCCTTCGTATGAGTGCCTGATTCAAATGAAGTATTGATATGGATCGATGAATTCATCCCTGTTTTCAATTAAAGCTGGGAATATGAATGAGAGCTCTATTTCTTCAGCTATTGGAAAGTGAATTCTCGAATGGATTTTGTAAGTTTCACTCTGAACTGTTATCTTGATTTGTGTCTCATTTGGATTGAATTCCTACTAGTTAGGACAGTCATGAGGAAAGAAATAGGAGATATGAATGATATGACTTGGAAAAATAATCATTTTTCTCTCATTACAGTTGGAAATGCTGTAATCGTTGAAGAAGCAAATTTTGTTATATGCTCTGGATGTAGAGCAACTATATGTCGTATTGCTTGTTAAAACTTTCTTTTCTGATCTGCACTTGATTACTTGGACACTCTAATTTTGAAAAATATCTTGATGAATGTTTTGAAAGTTGTTATAACTTCTGAAATGGCAAACATGTTAAGATATGTTCTGTTAAGAGAATGTGTTTCATGCTGTCGATTTTTGCATTCATTGTACTTGTGTGTTTGCTGATGTGACGACAAATTGTCGTGTACTTGCTAAACTCTCTTTGCTGATTGACAGCATACCTTGATACTGATCCAAGTATGTGAGGTCCTCTTATGATTTCTGTGTCGATTCACACTTGCACCTGAGAATGTTAGAACGTAGCGCCTTGACAGGTGTGAACAGGTAACGTAGATGCCAATGATAGGGGTTCGATTCTTGAACCCTGTACTGTCAAACTTGGGACCTCGTGACAGCAAGAAATGCCTGGACACGGGTGGCCTTGACACGTGATCCTGAGGGACTAGAACGTCCTGCTCTGCATTAACGTGAATGTTAGTAGGGAGGCTGGATGGAAGTTGTTTAGTGTTAGTGGTTAGTAGTGAATTAAAACCCTAAGCTAATCCTAAGTCCTAACATGCATCCTACACTACTACCCTAAGTGGATTTTTAAATTAAAAAAAAAAAAGGGAAAAATAAACCTAAGCCCTAATAACCTAAGGTTAAACTAAGACCTAGGTTGAATACTATATGCAACCTAAACTAATCCTAATCTAAGGGGTGTGCACACAGACCCTTGGGAGGAAAAGGGATAAGGATGAACATCTATTTGGAGATAGAGCCAAATTCGGTTTTGCATGGGAAATTTGAAATTTAGAGTTCGCCAACTCAAGTTGGCAGTGGCGTGGGAAGTTAGGAAAAAGGCAGAGCCTTTAATGCATTGATTATTCTCGGTCCCCGTGACCAGCTCACCTTGGAAAGTGTATGAGGGAATTTTGATTTTCATTTTGTCGATTCAGGCTTTTGCAAAGTTACTCTGCATTTGGTTTTTCTGGTCTGGTTCAGTCGAACCAGCTTTTGAAATTTGACACTATTCTTGGAGATTTTAAGGCTATTGCTAAGCCTGAAGAAGAAAGGAGTGTTGGGAAGTTTGTGTTGTCGCTGGTGGAAGGAAATAACTCGGCAAACGAAGCTTTCTTCGGGTTCTGGAAAAGAGATTACAGGCATGTTAAGCCCTTCTCTTTAAAAATTCTTGCTTTGTTTAAGTGTCTCATTAAAACAACCCTGCTCTTGGGTTTGGATTGTGTGATTGTTGTCGAGTCGATTTGATTTGGATTTTGTTGATTCTTGCTTCTTTTTTTTGGGAAAATGTTAAGAAGCTTCGTTTCTGGTTGCTAGGCCTTTGATTCACCTTTGCACGAATCGAGTTGGAACATGAATTACTGTATTATATGGTTGACAGTATGGTGGATTGAAATAGATAGTTTCTTTCTCTGTTCATGTTGTGTGAAATGGAACAGGCTGTGTGTAGATCGTTTCCTTATTGTGTAATCGTTTCCTTGCTGTTGTGTTGGAACTGTCTTTGCATGTAAATGGAAGTGGAAATACAGTCGTGTTATGTTGCTATGATTTGGGTTCGTCGACCCTTGCTGTCATTTTTGGAAATGATAGGAAAATCGTTTCCCTGTTGCTGTGTTTAACTGTCCTTGCATTTTCTTGAATGGAATACCTCCATGTTGTGCTGGTTGTTGACGTTAGATGGAGTTTCGAACTGGTTTTTCTTGTAAATTATGATATGGAACTGTGCTGGTAGTGTTGGTTATCTTATTGCTGTGTGATTGTCTTTTGTCACATGAACTTTTGTGATAAGATGGTGAAGGTTGTGTGAGCGGCTTGATGTCGTTTCTGTACTGAAGTTTCATTGAGGGAAATAAGATCTTTTGTTTGTTTACTATCTGCTGTTCCGGACTTAAAGGCATGGCATTTCTTTTCGATTCTAAGGAATGGGTATTTCACGGTTTTAGTATTATATCAAGAGCTGGCAGACTGTGTGGGTTGTTTTCATTGCTATGAAAATGTTCTTGTTATATGGTCTTTCGTGATATAATTGTACAGGATGTATGAGTTGCTTAAGGTCGTTTCTATACTGAAATTTCTTTTGAAAAGGAAATAGTTTCTTTCTCTCTCTGCTGTGTGTTGATTAGGATGAATACAACATTGTTTTTTTTGTATGAGCATACGAATTGCCTTGGAGAAAGAAATGATAACACGTTTTTGGCTGTTCTTTCCTTTCTTGCTTAAAAAGAAATAAGACTTTTCTCTTCCTTCTGCTGTTTCGGGATTATGAAGGAAATGGTATTTTGTATTTTAAAGGAATGGGCATTAGAATTTTATATGAGTGTTTGTGAGAGTTGGAAAAGAAATAGTTTTTCCTTCTGAACTCATAGAGAAATATACTGTTTCTTGCTAGGAAGGTATGATGATTAGTTGTGTTTATTAATGCTGATCGGTCTTTTAAGGTCGAACTGTTTTGGTGATTATGACTTAATCTTGGATTGCTGTACAAAGAATAAATGCATAAAATTTTTGTCTTGTTGTGTGGGTTGTCTTGACTGTACTAGATTCATGTATTGACACCCTGTACGGTTTACTTTGCTAAAGGTAATGACATCTGATTTTGCATTCTGGAAGTTCTGCATACTATTATGAACTTGGAAAATGGATTGAGGAGAATCATTTATTGGAAGGGAATCCTTCTTCTGCCTGCTGTTCTGACTTGGTGAGATTCATAGTCATGTGATTATTGGACTTGCTGTAGGTAACACAATGAATAATATGTTATTTTGAACGGGATACGTTCATAGGATTAGGAAATCATGTGATTAATTGACTGCATGATTGTATAACTGTTTATCTGTTTAACATACAGTGAAAGAAATATGGTTTCTTTTAGTATGGTAAATATATGGTCTGCATCCTTATACTGTTTGACCTAGGATGAACATAATGTGGTACTACCCTGATTTGGATTTTCATATGAGCCTGATTCAAATGAAATATGGATATGGATGATGAATTCTTCCCTGTTTTCATTTAAAGCGGATTATAAATGAAATTATTCTTGCTGCCGGAAAGTGAATTCCGAATGGATTTTGTAAGTTTCACTCTGAACTGTTATCTTGATTTGTCTCTCGTTTGGATTCCATTGTTAGAACAGCCATTTGGAAAGAAATAGAGATATGGATGAATGACTTGGAAAAATGATCTTTTCTTCTTTCATTCAGTTGGAAATCTATAATTCGTTGATAACGAATCTTGTAGTGCTTAGATATGAGCGACTATATGCATTGCTGTTCGCTTTCTTGTCTGTGCTTGATTGCTTGGATTCTAATATGATGCATGAACTGAAAGGAAAGTAATGGATTTACATTTCAGTTAGTTTCATCCTTTGCATTTATTATTAATGAAAGGCGTGGAAAGGATAACAGTGTGTTATATCAGCAATAAGCTACTTATATTTCTAACTGTGCAAATATTGTGAATTAAGACTTGTAAGGGTTATGTGGAAACAGGACAGCAGTTCTTTGGCTGATTGTGATGATATTTTGATAGTTCAGTTGTTATGTTGATCTTTCTTTTGTGCCTATTTCGTGATTGATGTTTTACTGTCGTTTCATAAAAGCAGGGTTCTTTTATTGAGACAGTTAGTTGAAGCACCTTATTTTAAGGATAAGTGCTTAATATGCTCAGTTCATTGAACTGACCCGTGCAAATCATTTTGCAGATGGAATTTGATTAGAATGAAGACATGGCTGTTTTCTGATGCTTCTTGATTAGCTGAAAGATGAATTGTAATTGTTGCTTTTATTCCTCTTCGAGGAATTGTGAAAAGAAGAGAGTATATTCTTCTGTCTATAAGTTGTATTGATGTTTTATGCAAACCATGCCCATTCAGTTGGATTGGCAAATGTACAGATTATGACATGAAATGTTGAATACAATTACAAGTGTGATATTTTAATAATTATATCAGTTTGATATTGTTGACTAAATTGGAAATATAATGTTATTTCTTGATTTGGATTTGTTTAATTGTCCTTGGATGGATGTTAAATGGGAACTGATATCTATTCTTACCTAAATGCAACTTTTAAGTTGAAAAATGCAATTAGTTCATACTTGGGTAAAGATGAATTTTTAATTGACATTAAAAAGGATTAGGAAGAATATGATTCCATAATCGAAAGGGTATTCAGGATTAGCTTGGGAGCTAAGGAATATCAATTAACTTGGGAGTAATTGAACTTCGCTTTCGAACTCCATTAATGATCTCATATGCTAAATTCAGAAGAAAGGATATAGGATAAGTATATCCATAACTAATGGACCTTAACTATATAACGTTAAGGAGAACAAATGAATACATTTCTTGGGAATTAGACCTCGTTTAAATGACGTCTAATAAGTTAGTATTCTGAATTTAGTTACAGTTGGGAAAATCTTGGCTAAGTTTAATAGGTTAAACTTATCACGTCCGTCGGTACGGACTGCTTAATCCAATGATTAAGAAGTGAACCAAGTAGGGAAATGTAGCCCTTCGATACGAAGGAGAAGATGCATAGTAAGCTAATGGATGGATTTAGTCCCTCTTAGCTATATACAACTGTAACGGAAACAAGGATCAAGGGAACAGCATGAATGCTGAAAGTTGATTTTAATTATTAAATCGTATCCAAATCACTTGAGCAGGATGTGTATTCTCGATGGGAGGATTCTGTAGGACATTGGCATACGCCAGCTACAGCAAGGTGTCTCCATGAAGACGGGGTCTTCATGACGACACAATGTTGCAGCTGACATATTGCAATGCCCTCCCGAATTAAAACATCAAGAATACATAGGCTGAATGTGTAACTCTTAGCAGGGGATAGGGTATGATCTGGTATACGGAGTGACTCCGGAATACTAAAGATAACTAGACACATGGAGTCGTGGGGAAACGACACCGTATGTCTACGTATCTTTAGTTACCAGGAGTGCCTTCCTATATTCGTTCATATTACTAGTTGTAATTGGAAGTTTAAAACTGACCTTAAACGAAGAGGACTGGTAGGAACCAGGAAAGACCATTCTAGATAACAGGTGAAGTGAAGTGAAGGACGTATTCCGTTGATGTGTATCACATCCAGGAATATGATCATGCAAAGCATGTGAAAATCTTTGGCCAAAGTATCGCAATTGCTGGTTGCGTTGTCCTTATCACTTAATTTAAGATGCAGGATGTCAGATGAATATCAGTAACAGATATTCAGATAGGCTTCTTAAATGGATCACTTCGATAACCGGAAACGGTTATGAGAACAGGTATATATAATATACTATGCATAAACGAACATGAAGGATCGGTTGTTGCCGAGTCATGAAATGAAGGATCATTGAAACTCCGAGCCATGAAAATGGAAGATCGGCAGTTCCTCGAGTCATTTACAGCAGCATATAGAATCTGTTATAAGATTGAATGGCATTGAATGTGTGTTCCATATTGTAAATATGCGAACAGGGAACATTCGTTTTAAAAAGAAATTGTGTGATCCAAACTGTGTTGTTTGGGCAGAGAACAATTATTAAAACTTGAACGTGTGTTTGAATTTTATAATTCATAACAGAGAACGTTATCAAAAAAAAAATTTCCCTTGTTCTGGTATCTTAAAATGGGGATGTTACATCTTGGTATCAGAGCTGAAGGTTGCAGCTCTTGGACCTAATGAGTCCACGATATTAATAAGGTTTACATTTTCTTATTGAACAGAAAATGGTCAGGACAAGAGGGAATGCTGCGAATAACCCGTTACAGGGTGGAGAAGCAGCAACTGCCCAAAAGCTGGATGAAATCCTTGCTGCCCTACTTGATACGAGGGATCGTTTGACTGTACTGGAACAACAGTCAATGGGCAATGAAGAGGAGGAGAATGAAGCTGAAATAAATGATCAGCTGCCTCCTGTGGACAACATCAACGGAGGGAATCCGGGTGTTGATGATAATAATGTAATTGCTCCTAATCCCCCTGAAAATAAAAGGGCAAGATTAGCAGCTGAACTTACAAATGATATAAAGAGAATAAGTCCTCCAAAGTTTGATGGAACAACTCTTGGGGACGGAGCTGAGAACTGGCTCAGTGAAATGGAGAAATACTTTGCAATAAGAAACTTCTCTGAAGAGACTAAAGCGATATGGGGAGCATATCAGCTTTCTCATGAAGCATCATCATGGTGGGACAACCGTAAGGTTGAGCTGAATATTGTCGAATCAGACATAACTTGGGATCAATTTAAGGGTTATTTTAGGCAACGATGGCTGCCTCAACTCTATTTTGATAGGAAAATGACTGAATTTCAGAACTGGTCGCAAGGAAGGCTGTCGGTGACGGAATACTGGGAAGGGTTTACTAAACTCCTTAAGTATGTGCCGCAGTACCAAGCTGACGAGAAGTTCAGAATACGGAAATTCATAATGGGACTGAATCCCATCATTGGTGGCGAAGTGGATGTCCACGGCCCAACCACCATGGATGGAGTTGTCGAAAAGGCAATCAGACAGGAACAGAAATTGAGGGCAATATCTGCTCACAGGGAAGAGATAAGGAAGAAGATTCCCAATCCTTCTTCGTCTCTTGCACCAAAAAGGGGACCTTGGAAAAGGTTTGGTGTGAAAAACAAAATTGTTGTAGATAACAACAAGAAACCTGTGATGAACAGACCTGTAAATAGCGTGCGGAACAGCTTCACAAAAGTGAATGGCATTGGACAGAAGTCCTATGGAAGCCAGAATGATAACTTCAAGGCTGGTAACAAATTTGAGCCTAGAAAAGGGCCAGCTGGAGGATGCTTCAACTGTGGAAAGGACCACTATGCGAATCACTGTCCTCTGAAGAAGGATGATCGCGGACAGCAGCATAGGATACACGCTGCAGTGGCTAACAGACAAGCTGAAAAGCAAGTGACGCCCATAGAAGTTACGGGTAAGTTATTCGGTACACCTGTAGTTATACTTTTTGATACTGGAGCTACAGAATGTTTTATTTCTGCTAAACTTGCTATGAAATTAAAAAGAAAGGCTGCAAGAATGGATAAAACATGGACAGTGCATTATGGGAATAATGTTGTCCATACAGTCGAAATGTGCCTTTTTGGGGCAATTCTTGATCTGCCTGGTTTCTCCACCGAAGTTGACTTGTATGTCACTCCTCTAGGATCATATGATATCATTATTGGAGTTAACTGGTTGGCTGAACATAAGGCAAAGGTCGACTGTTATGAAAAAAAAATCTGTTGCTTTGATGACCTGCAGAAAGCAGTAGTCATTCAAGGTGTAAAACGGGAAGTTGCAGTTAGGAAACTGACGGCTATGCAACTAAAGAGGGCTAAAAACAGAGGCTGCACTTTGTATGCAGTAAAAGTGACAGAAAATGCAGAGGAAGATAATGATTTCATGGAAAGATATCCATTGTTGAGGGATTTCCGTGATGTGTTTCCGGAGGAATTGCCAGGTCTTCCGCCCAAACGTGAGTTTGACTTCGCAATAGAAATCAAACCAGGAACGGAACCCATATCTAAGGCACCTTATAGAATGACTACCATTGAGTTGGTAGAGCTGAAGGCTCAGTTACAAGAACTTCTGACTAAGGGGCTGATCAGACCGAGCGTCTCACCTTGGGGAGCACCGGTAATTTTTGTAAAGAAAAAGGATGGCACTTTGAGGCTGTGCATTGATTACAGAATGCTGAACAAAGCAACTATTAAAAATCGATACCCACTTCCTAGGATTGATGATCTGTTTGATCAGATGCGAGGAGCATCAGTTTATTCAAAAATAGATCTTCGATCAGGGTACCATCAGCTGAGAATAAAGGAAGAAGATATTCATAAAACAACTTTTAGAACGAGGTACGGGCATTATGAGTTCACGGTGTTGCCTTTTGGGTTGACTAATGCACCTGCCGCCTTCATGAATCTAATGAACAATATTTTTCAAGAATACTTAGACAAGTTTGTGCTTGTATTCTTAGACGACATTCTTATATACTCTAAAAATGTCGAAGAGCACCAAGAACATCTCAGGATAGTGCTGGAAATCTTAAGAAAGAGGAAGTTGTATGGCAAACTGTCCAAATGTTCCTTTTATGATGCAGAAGTGCATTATTTGGGACACGTTATAAGCAAAAATGGGATAGCTGTTGACCCTTCAAAGATCACAGCTATAACTGAGTGGCCTGCGCCTAAGAACGTGCACGAAGTGAGGAGCTTCATGGGCTTGGCTGGATATTATCGAAAGTTCGTTAAGGACTTTTCAAAAATTGCTGCCCCAATCACTTCGCTGCAAAAGAAAGAAAAGAAATTTGTCTGGACAGACAAATGTGAATCTGCCTTTAAAAAGTTAAAGGAACAGTTAACTACAGCACCTATTTTGACTGTACCTGATCCAAATGGAGATTTTATGGTTGTAACGGATGCCTCAGGAGAAGGCCTTGGAGGTATTCTATTACAGAATAACCATGTCATCGCTTATGAAAGCAGAAAGCTTAAGTTACATGAACAGAACTATGCTCCACACGATCTTGAGCTCGCTGCCATTGTTCATGCACTTCAAATGTGGATCATTATCTTTTAGGCAAGCCCTTCGAGTTAAAAACAGACCATCTAGGGCTGAAGTATATTTTTTACTCAGCCAAATCTGAATGCAAGGCAACGAAGATGGTTAGAATTTCTGTCTCAGTATGACTTCGATATAAGCTACATTAAGGGCAAGGAAAATAGGGTAGCAGATGCTTTGAGTCGAAGGAAGCATATCTCTGCTCTTATAACGTTAAGAACTCAGTTTAAGGATGAGGTGAAAGATGCCTTGGAATCAGATCCTTATTTCCAGCAAGTCAAATCAGCACTTGCTGCAGACCCGCAGGACGTCAGGTATAAGGGATTCCGTTTTGATAATGAAGGAATTCTGAGGTTCGAAAACAGGGTATATATACCTGTGGCAAATGACTTAAGAGGAAAATTGTTAACTGAATTCCATAATTCACCTTTTTCTGGACACCCTGGCATTACAAAAATGCTCGCTGATCTTAAGCAGCAATATTTCTGGAAGGGAATGAAAAAGGATGTGGCAGAGTTTGTAACACACTGCTTGGAATGTCAGCGTGTTAAGGCGGAACATATGCACCCCGCTGGATTATTGTATCCCCACAGTATTCCACAGTATAAATGGCAAGTGATAACGATGGATTTCGTTCAAGGATTGCCTATGTCAAGAAATAAGCATGACATTATCCTGGTTGTAGTCGACAAATTGACCAAAGTGGCACACTTCATTGCTGGTAATTTGAAGGACGATGCACCAGTGCTAGCAAGAAGATTTGTACATGAAATCTTCCGATTGCATGGAATACCAGAATTAATCATATCGGACAGAGATCCGAGGATGACATCAAGGTTTTGGCAAACGCTTAATGCGGCCTTGGGGACTAAATTGAACTTCAGTTCTGCATATCATCCAGAAACGGATGGACAGACTGAGAGAGTTAATCAGGTTTTAGAGGACATGTTAAGGATGTATTGCATGGACCAGCAGTATAAATGGGAGGAATACCTTCCGCTGGTAGAATTTGCTTACAATAACACCTATCATGCCTCTTTAAAAATGGCGCCCTTTGAAGCATTGTATGGAAGAAAATGCAGAACCCCTGTCAGCTGGGACAGCGTTGAGGACAGAGAGGTAATTGGGCCAGAAATCCTTATGGAAATGGAACAGCAAATCAAAATGATTCGGGAACATCTAAAGGAGGCTGCCAATAGGCAAAAGAGTTATGCAGACTTGAAGCGGGTTGACAGGCATTATAAACTGGGAGAGAAGGTCTTTCTTCGGGTGAAGCCGAAAAAGAGCTCAATAACTTTTGGCAAGGCTGCCAAGTTGTCGCCACGTTACGTGGGACCTTTTGAAATTGTTGAAATAATCAACCCTGTAGCTTATCGTCTAGCATTACCTCCTGCTTTGTCTCAAATGCATGATGTTTTTCATATTTCTTTGCTTAAGAAATACGTGACAGATTTATCACATGTGCTAAATTGGAATTCCTTGCAGGTCCAAGACCCAGGAATAATCGTGGTTAAGCCCATTCGAGTGCTGGGAACTCGCCAGTTGTACTTGAGAAATCGCGAAGTGAACCAATGTAAGGTCCAGTGGGACCAGTTCAGCGAAGAAAGTGCAACTTGGGAAAATCTCGAAGAAATGAGATCTACTTTTCCACACCTGTTTAATCGAATTTGAAATTCAAGGAACTGATAATTCTACCAAATTTAGACAATTATTAGTCTATTGTACAGTTGTCTTAAAACGTTGTTTTTAAGAGTGAATCTGTTTTTGGTATGAACTTATGAATGAAAGGACAATAACTGAACTTTGTCCTAGGAACTCCTTGATTTGTTTAAACTGATCATCGGGACGATGATTCTTTAAGGAGGGAAGAATGTAACGCTCTGATTTTGTATGTTATCTTGGTGAATGTTTTACATACTGTTATAACTGCTGGAATGAAGGCAAACTTGTTAAGATAAACTCTGATCTTAAAGGAATGTGTTGCTAACTTGGATTCTTGCATGCTGTGATTTATTGCATAGGACAACAGTTATTGTACTTGCGTGTTTGTTAATGTGACGACAAATTGTCGTATACTTGCTAAACTCTCGTTGCTGATTGACAGCACACCTTGAATCAATTTCATTGATCCAAGTATGCTGAGGGCTTCTGGTGATTTCTGTGTCGATTTACTCTTGAACCGAACCCGAGGTTGTTATGAACGTGCAGCGCCTGATTACAGGTATGAGCAGCTGGCACGTAAATGCCAACGACAGGGGTTCGATTCTTGAACCCTGTACTGTCGAACTTGGGACCTCGTGAGGCAAGAAATGCCTGGACACGGGTGGCCTGGACACGTGATCCAAAGGACTGAACGTCCTGCACAGCATAGATACGGGGTTAGCTGAGAGGTTGGGTTAGGAGTTGATTAGTGTTAGTGGTTAGTATGAATTAAACCCTAAACTAATCCTAAGTCCTAACATGCATCCTAAACTACTATCCTAAGTGGATTTTTAAATTAAAAAAAAAAGAAAAGGGGAAAATAGACCTAAGCCCTAATAACCTAAGGCTAAACTAAGACCTAGGTTGAACACTATATGCAACCTAAACTAATCCTAATCTAAAGGGGCGCGCAGACCCTTGGAGGGAAAGGATAAGGATGGAGGGGAGTATTCATTAGCATTAATTGGAAAGTCCATACGTGGACAGCGCCAGTTTTGGCGGGGCAGGTAAGAAATGGAGGCATCTATTTGGAGATAGAGCCAAATTCAGTTTTGCATGGGAAATTTGAAAATTGAGTTCGCCAACTCAAGTTGGCAGTGGCGTGGGAAGTTAGGAAAAGGCAGAGCCTTTAATGCATTGATTGTTCTTGGTCCTCGCGACCAGTTCGCCTTGGAAAGTGTATGAGGGAATTTTGATTTTCATTTTGTTGATTCGGGCTTTTGCAAAGTTGCTCTGCATTTGGTTTTTCTGGTCTGGTTCAGTCGAACCAGCTCTTGGAATTTGACACTGTTCTTGGAGATTTTAAGGCTGTTGCTGAGCCTGAAGAAGAAAGGAGTGTTGGGAAGTTTGTGCTGTCGCTGTGGAAGGAAAAACGCGGCAAACGAAGCTTTCTTCGAGTTCTGGAAAAGAGATTACAGGCATGTTAAGCCCTTCTCTTTAAAAATTATTGCTTTGTTTAAGTGTCTCATTAAAACAACCCTGCTCTTGGGTTTGGATTCTGTCATTGTTGTCGAGTCGATTTGATTTGGATTTCGTCGATTCTTGCTTCTTTTTTTTTGGAAAATGATATGAAGAATCGTTTCTGGTTGCTCGGCCTTGAATTGTTTTTGCACGAATCAAGTTGGAAATAGATATTCTCTTTCTCTGTTCGTGCTGTGTGGAATTGGAACAGGCTGTGTAATCGTTTCCTTATTGTGTAATCGTTTCTTTGTGGTTGTGTTGGAACTGTCTTTGCATGTAAATGGAAGTAGAATACAGTTGTGTGGTGTTGCTATGATTTGGGTTCGTCGACCCTTGCTGTCATTTTTGGAAATGATAGGAAAATCGTTTCCCTGTTGCTGTGTTTAACTGTCTTGCACTTCTTGAATGGAATACCTCCATGTTGTGCTGGTTGTTGACGTTAGATGGAGTTTCGAACTGGTTTTTCTTGTAAATTATGATATGGAACTGTGCAGGTAGTGTTGATCATCTTATTGCTGTGTGATTGTCTTTTGCCACATGAACTTTTGTGATAAGATGGTGAAGGTTGTGTGTGTGGCTTGATGTCATTTCTGTACTGAAGTTTCATTGAGGGAAATAAGATCTTTTGTTTGTTTACTATCTGCTGTTCCGGAACTTAAAGGCATGACATTTCTTTTCGAGCTCTAAGGAATGGGTATTTCACGGTTTTAGTATCATATCAAGAGCTGGCAGACTGTGTGGGTTGTTTTCATTGCTATGAAAATGCTCTTGTTATATGGTCTTTCGTGATATAATTGTACAGGATGTACGAGTTGCTTAAGGTCGTTTCTATACTGAAATTTCTTTTGAAAAGGAAATAGTTTCTTTCTCTCTCTCTGCTGTGTTGATTATGATGAATACAGCGTTGTTTTTTTTGTATGAGCATACGAATTGCCTTGGAGAAAGAAATGATAACACGTTTTTGGCGGTTGATGTTCTTTCCTTTCTTGCTTAAAAAGAAATAAGACTTTTCTCTTCCTTCTGCTGTTTCGGGATTATGAGGAAATGGTATTTTGTATTTTAAAGGAATGGGCATTAGAATTTTATATGAGTGTTTGTGAGAGTTGGAAAAGAAATAGTTTTTCCTTCTGAACTCATAGAGAAATATATTGTTTCTTGCTAGGAAGGTATGATGATTAGTTGTGTTTATTAATGCTGATCGGTCTTTTAAGGTCGAACTGTTTTGGTGATTATGACTTAATCTTGGATTGCTGTACAAAGAATAAATGCATAGAAATTTTTCTTGCTGTGTGGGTTGTCTTGACTGTACTAGATCCATGTATTGACACCCTGTACGGTTTACTTTGCTAAAGGTAATGACATCTGATTTTGCATTCTGGAAGTTCTGCATACTATTATGAACTTGGAAAATGGATTGAGTAGAATCATTTATTGGAAGGGAATCCTTCTTCTGCCTGCTGTTCTGACTTGGTGAGATTCATAGTCATGTGATTATTGGATTTGCTGTAGGTAACAGCAATGAATAATATGTTATTTTGAACGGGATACGTTCATAGGATTAGGAAATCATGTGATTAATTGACTGCATGATTGTATAACTGTTATCTGTTTAACATACAGTGAAAGAAATATGGTTTCTTTTAGTATGGTAAATATATGGTCTGCATCCTTATACTGTTTGACCTAGGATGAACATAATGTTGTACTAACCTGTTTCGGATTTTCATATGAGTCTGATTCAAATGAAATATGAATATGGATGATGAATTCTTCCCTGTTTTCATTTAAAGCGGATTATAAATGAAATTATTCTTGCTGCCGGAAAGTGAATTCCGAATGGATTTTGTAAGTTTCACTCTGAACTGTTATCTTGATTTGTCTTTCGTTTGGATTCCATTGTTAGAACAGCCATTTGGAAAGAAATAGAGATATGGATGAATGACTTGGAAAAATGATCTTTTCTTCTTTCATTCAGTTGGAAATCTATAATTCGTTGATAACGAATCTTGTAGTGCTTAGATATGAGCGACTATATGCATTGCTGTTCGCTTTCTTGTCTGTGCTTGATTGCTTGGATTCTAATATGATGCATGAACTGAAAGGAAAGTAATGGATTTACATTTCAGTTAGTTTCATCCTTTGCATTTATTATTAATGAAAGGCGTGGAAAGGATAACAGTGTGTTATATCAGCAGTAAGCTACTTATATTTCTAACTGTGCAAATATTGTGAATTAAGACTTGTAACGGTTATGTGGAAACGGGATAGCAGTTCTTTGGCTGATTGTGATGATATTTTGATAGTTCAGTTGTTATGCTGATCTTTCTTTTGTGCCTATTTCGTGATTGATGTTTTACTGTCGTTTCATAAAAGCAGGGTTCTTTTATTGAGACAGTTAGTTGAAGCACCTTATTTTAAGGATAAGTGCTTAATATGCTCAGTTCATTGAACTGACCCGTGCAAATCATTTTGCAGATGGAATTTGATTAGAATGAAGACATGGCTATTTTCTGATGCTTCTTGATTAGCTGAAAGATAAATTGTAATTGTTGCTTTTATTCCTCTTCGAGGAATTGTGAAAAGAAGAAAGTATATTCTTCTGTCTATGAGTTGTATTGATGTTTTATGTAAACCATGCCCATTCAGTTGGATTGGCAAATGTACAGATTATGACATGAAATGTTGAATACAATTACAAGTGTGATATTTTAATAATTATATCAGTTTGATATTGTTGGCTAAATTGGAAATATAATGTTATTTCTTGATTTGGATTTGCTTCATTGTCCTTGGATGGATGTTAAATGAAACTGATATCTATTCTTATCTAAATGCAACTTTTAAGTTGAAAAATGCAATTAGTTCATACTTGGGTAAAGATGAATTTTTAATTGACATTAAAAAGGTTTAAGAAGAATATGATTCCATAATCGAAAGGGTATTCAGGATTAGCTTAGGAGCTAAGGAATATCAATTAATTTCGGAGTGTTCGAACTTCGTTTTCGAACTCCATTAATGATCTCGTATGCTAAATTCAGAATAAAGGATATAGGATAAGTATATCCATAACTAATGGACCTTAACTATATAACGTTAAGGAGAATAAATGAATACATTCTTGGGAATTAGACCTCGTTTAAATGACGTCTAATAAGTTAGTATTCTGAATTTAGTTACAGTTGGGAAAATCTTGGCTAAGTTTAATAGGTTAAACTTATCACGTCCGTCGGTACGGACTGCTTAATCCAATGATTAAGAAGTGAACCAAGTAGGGAAATGTAGCCCTTCGATACGAAGGAGAAGATGCATAGCAAGCTAATGGACGGATTTAGTCCCTCTTAGCTATATACAACTGTAACGGAAACGAGGATAAAGGGATCAGCATGGATGCTGAAAGTTGACTCTTAATTATTAAATCGTATCCAAATCACTTGAGCAGGATGTGTATTCTCGATGGGAGGATTCTGTAGGACATTGGCATACGCCAGCTACAGCAAGGTGTCTCCATGAAGACGGGGTCTTCATGACGACACAATGTTGCAGCTGACATATTGCAATGCCCTCCCGAATTAAAACATCAAGAATACATAGGCTGAATGTGTAACTCTTAGCAGGGGATAGGGTATGATCTGGTATACGGAGTGACTCCGGAATACTAAAGATAACTAGACACACGGAGTCGTGGGGAAACGACACCGTATGTCTGCGTATCTTTAGTTACCAGGAGTGCCTTCCTATATTCGTTCATATTACTAGTTGGAATTGTAAGTTTAAAACTGACCTTAAACGAAGAGGACTGGTAGGAACCAGGAAAGACCATTCTAGATAACAGGTGAAGTGAAGTGAAGGACGTATTCCGTTGATGTGTATCACATCCAGGAATATGATCATGCAAAGCATGTGAAAATCTTTGGCCAAAGTATCGCAATTGCTGGTTGCGTTGTCCTTATCACTTAATTTAAGATGCAGGATGTCAGATGAATATCAGTAACAGATATTCAGATAGGCTTCTTAAATGGATCACTTCGATAACCGGAAACGGTTATGAGAACAGGTATATATAATATACTATGCATAAACTAACATGAAGGATCGGTTGTTGCCGAGTCATGAAATGAAGGATCGGTTGTTGCCGAGTCATGAAATGAAGGATCGTTGAAACTCCGAGCCATGAAAATGGAAGATCGGCAGTTCCTCGAGTCATTTACAGCAGCATATAGAATCTGTTATAAGATTGAATGGCATTGAATGTGTGTTCCATATTGTAAATATGCGAACAGGGAACATTCGTTTTAAAAAGAAATTGTGTGATCCAAACTGTGTTGTTTGGGCAGAGAACAATTATTAAAACTTGAACGTGTGTTTGAATTTTATAATTCATAACAGAGAACGTTATCAAAAAAAAAAAAAAAAAAATTCCCTTGTTTACCTTGATGATATCACTATTTTTTCAAAAATGCAGCAGACCACCTCTCTCATTTGAGACAAGTTTTCACAAAGGTGCAGGAGATTTGGAGTGTCTTTGAATCCTAAGAAGTGTATCTTTCTTGCACATGAAGGAAAGCTCCTTGGCCATATTGTCTCCAAAGAAGGATTAGCAATTGATCCAGAGAGGGTTGAAGCCATAAGAGCACTACCATTGCCAAGCCACAAGAAGGCCCTTCAGAGTTTCTTGGGGAGGATAAACTTTGTTGGAGGTTTGTCCCAGGTTTTGCAGCCCTTGTCAAACCTATCGCCAAAATGTTAAAGAAAAGCATGGCTTTCAAGTGGACAGCAGAAGGAAAGGAGAGTTTTGAAGCAATCAAAGAAGCCATCTCTCAAGCACCAACTCTCATCAACCCGGACTTCTCCAAGGATTTCATCCTCTATGCATTTGGAGGTAATGACACTATTTCTGCCATTTTGGTACAGCAGAACAAGGATAATGATGAGCAGCCAATTGCTTTCTTCAGCCAGAGCCTAGATGACTATGAGGTGAAGTATTCTTTTATTGAGAAGCATGTACTTGCAGTAATCAGAAGCTTGAAGAAATTCAAGCATTTAGTCTCAAACAACAAGGTCCAGTTGCTGGTCTCACATGCTGGGGTTAAGGACTTCCTCCTCAACAAAGATTTGAATGAGAAAAGGGCAGGTTGGATCACTCGTGTCATGGAGTATGACATTGAGATCAAAATCACCAAGCTGGTAAGAGGAAAAGGATTGTGTGAGCATCTGATTTTGGGGAAGCAAAAAGAAGTATGCAATGAAGAAGAGGTTGTTTTGACAGTTCAAGACAGCCATGAGCCAAGGTGGCACTCAAGAAGAAAACAATGCTGCCCCCACTCCTTGCTGGACCCAAGGTATAATGCACTTCCTAAGCACAGGCCTATGCCCTCCGGGAGATGAACAAGACCCAAAGAAGACACTTCAGATTGCAGGTTGTCCCATATGCCATTGTTGATGGAGTTTTGTTCAAGAAAGATGTGAATGGAGTGCTGCTGAGATGCATTAGCACAAATCAGATTCATAGGGTGTTGGAAGAGTTCCATGGTGGACCAGCTGGTGGTCATTTTGCACCAAGAGTGACAGCTCTAAAAATCATGAAGGCTGGTTATTATTGGCCTAAAATTTTCAGTGATTGTTATGCATGGATCAAGAGGTGTAAGAATTGTGCATTCTTCACAGGAAAAGAGAGACTTGCTGCCCTTCCATTGCATCCAATCTCAGTTGACCAGCCATTCATGCAATGGGGTTTGGACTTCATTGGAGTCATTAATCCCAATTCAAGTCAAGGGCACAAATGGATTTTGACAGCCACAGACTACTTCACCAAATGGACTGAAGCAGTAGCACTCAAAGAAGCAAATGAGTCTAGCATCTTAGACTTTTATGAGGGGATAGTAACCAGATTTGGTATACCTGCTACAATAATCTCAGATAATGCATTGGCATTCATTGGATCCAAGGTGATTGAGTGGGCTGTCAAGAACGGGATCTACCTAAGCACTTCATCAAACTATTACCCTCAAGGTAATGGCCAGGCTGAGTCTACAAACAAGAACTTGTTGAGGATCATTAGGAGGACTCTTGATGAGAATCAGAGGTCTTGGCATACCAAACTGAAATCAGCCTTATGGGCTGATAGGATAACTCCCAAGAGATCCACAGGTAACTCTCCATTCAGGCTTGTTTATGGAAGAGAGGCAATCTTGCCCATGTCACTTGAGTTGCCAACATTGGAACTCATGAAGCAATTAGAGTTGCTAGAGTTTGAGCCCATGGAGGTGAGATATGCAGAGTTGATGGAGCTGCAGGAGATCAGAAATCAGGCATCCCAAGCAATGGAAAAGGATCAAGCTTTGATCAAAAAGACCTTTGATAGGAAGGCCAAGGATAGATCTTTCCAGGTTGGAGATCTAGTGTTGAAATGGGATGTGCAGATAGAGCAAAACCGGGAAGGCATTCAAAATTTGATGCCATTTGGAGTGGCCCATACATGGTCACAAAGTGCAAGAACAACAATGCTTTCCAATTGGCTTCATTGGATGGTAAAGAACTACAAATTCTAGTCAATGGAATCTATCTCAAGCATTGCTTCTAAAGGGAAATTCTCCACCTTGTAAATATTAGATTAGATTTTCATTCCTCCAAGTGCTTGTGCACATTGTTTTGCTGTAGGTTAGTTTTGTTCTCCCTAAGTGCTTTGGCACAGCTTGCTGTCCCTGGAGATGTTTTGCAGTCCTTGCTTCCATCAGGTGATATTCCATCTTCCTCCTTGCAACATTCTAAGTCAGTTGGGGTTCTAAATAGAAATTTGATGACTCCATGCCCAATGGACTGCTTCAGGCAACTGGTATCTTCATCTAGCAGGCAGATGACCCCTCTGAGTCGCCAAAATTGTTATCCAAAATGTGCCCCAACTCATTTTTTGTGGCAAACTCCTTGTGTTCTTTCCTCTCTTGTGCCTCAGTTCACATTTTTTGATTTTCAGGCACTCAAGTATTTCTGGAAATGGCACCATCAGATAGAGCTCTTTCTCAGCTTTCCAGAAAGGTAAAGTTTTCCTCCTAACTCCACGTATTTTTCAATGGTTAGATGGAAAATTTTCCCTGAGGCCCGTAGCCAATGGAAGTTTTGGTGAGGAAATTTTTCCCTAAAAGGCCCGCAGCCAATCATTTTGCCACGTGTCCAAGGGCAAATGAAAAAACACCAAGCGACCCGAAGGAAAAACCCGTGTCAGGAGCAATCAGGCTCCAAAGTGCCCTGACAAAGGAAAAAGAACATGCCATGTGGCACCTGGAGTGGCGGAGTGCATCAAAGGAAAACCCAGGGTCGAGGGGGGAAAATTTGAAAAATGTTCCAAAGACCAAACGTGGGGTAAAATTTTCAAATTTTTGCCCGCCGATCCGATTTTGGCCTGTTTTTTCCCTAAAACTTAAAATCACCACTTTCGATCCAGAGCTCAGATTTTCACGTTCTTTATATCAATGGAAAGCTGGCGAAATTCTCTACAAGATTCCATGGTCAATTTTGAATTTTGGTTCAGTTTGGAGAGATAAAATCAAAAAACACTTCTGGTACGTGCCCATGGACAGAAATGACATTTCAACAACCAATTTTAATGCAAAATGGGTCGCATTCTTAATCCAAGCATGGTCAAAAATGTCAGGGTATGGGTTTGTAAGGACCTCCATGCTTTTTTGAATGCATTTTGGTCAATGGGGAATGGCTCCCACATTTTTTCATGTTTTCTCTCTCCTGGGCTCGACCCATGCACTGTAAAAGTCAGATTTGGCTCATTTTTCAAAGGGTTAGGGAACACTTTTTGGATTGCAAGCTTCTTCTTTCACCTTCAGCAAGTGATTTTTTCAAGGATCAGACCTTCTTCTGGAGATTATTGTAATAGGTTTTCTACCTCTTTGGTGTTGGAATGCAAGGATTTTCATGTTGAAAATCACAATGCAGGCTCTGTGAATGCTTTCAGTCCTTTGTATGTGTTATTGTTTTGCTTCATTTCAAGGACCTTTGATTACATCTTATCAACCTGTGCATGATTTTTATGTTGCATTTCATGAATTTGTGTCTATTTACATGAACAAAAATGTTGTTCACCACTCCTTTGGTGTATCACCATTATTAGTTTAGTTTCAATTTTTGCATTTCTTATCCCTGTCTCCTTGCAATTTAGGTAACAATTAGGATATGAACCTCTATAGTTGTGATCAAAATATAGATCTAAATCAGAGGATTTTGAGGAACCAGCCTCTAATCTGGAGATTCCTCTCTCATTTTCACAAGTCCCACACTTGGAGAGAGGTTTCAATGTTGTGCAATCACACTGGATGCCGAAAACATCAACTTAGAACCTTGATTTGCATCCAGGGGTGCTGCTGATTTGCAACAACAGGTCCGCCGAGTTAATGCAGTATATACAGGAGTTAGAGGCTCACTTTACCTATATTGTGGGAATCCCTATCTGATGGTCACCATTTCCAAATCAATTGAGTGCTAGGAAATTCACAAAAATGTGGACTGCACAAGAATCAATTGCACAGAACACCTTCACAGATGTAAAGAAGAATGTGCTCACATTTTGCCCAGATATTTATCCAACATGTCCCCCCAACAATTTTGTGGCTCAACTCCCTTTCAGAAGTGTCTTTCCTGCTATTGTGTCTCAGTCATGAATTTTTACTCCATTAGGCACAAAGTGCTTCTGGGGAAATGACACCAAGTTGGAAGATGCTCAACTTTCTCAGAATTTCTTCAAGGAGGAAATGGAATCCTCCACTCCTGTATTTTTCAAGGATGGGAAGTTTTTCCAGGGAAATTTTCCCTTGCCAAGGTCACTTAGCCAATGAGGGAAAAACAACGCCTTAGCATGTCAAACAATATGCAAAGGATTGGAGGATTTTGGCCTAAGTTTTTACAACAAAACTTAAAATAGCCATAACTTTGATCCAGATTCCATTGACTCACTGCAGTTCTTTCGCCATCAATGGAAAGCTGGTCACATGATCTACAAGATTCCATGGTCAATGTTTGCAATTTTGGACCATAGTTTGGAGGGAGAAAATCAAAAAATGCACTTCTGGTACGTGCCCATGGAACAGAACTGACATTTCAACAACTAATTTTAACTTGCAAAATGGGTCGCATTCTTCTCCCATGGTCAAACATGTTCAGGGCATGGGTTTATAAGGACCTCCATTATTTTTAATGCATTTTGGTCAATGGGGAAGCTCCCACATTCTTGCACATGTTTTCTCTCTCCTGGGCTCACCCATGCACTGTAAAAGCCAGATTTGCTCATTTTTTAAGGTTGAACAACTTTTTTTCAACACATGGGCAAGCTTCTGTTTTCACTTTCAACAAGTGATTTTGGCAAGTTATCAGACCTTCTTGGGATTGTAACAGGTAAGGCTTTTTACCTCTTTTGTTGGAATGCAAGGATTTTGATGTTGAAAATCACAATGCAGGCTCTGTGAATGCTTTCAGCCTCCTTTGATGTGTAGTTTGCTTCATTTCAAAGTCTTGATTACAGCTTATCAACCTGTGAATCCATGATGCCTTATGTTATAATTTCTGATTTGTGTCAATTTTATCCCCTCATGAGAAAGAATGTAACCTAGCTCACCACTCCTTTGGTGCAGTCACCCTTAGTCCAGTTTAGTTTCAATTTTTGCATCTCTTATCCCTTGTCTCCTTGCTCAATTAGGATAAAATTAGGATTCTGAACCTCTGCAGTTGTGTCAAATAATAGATCTAGATCAGAGGAGTTTGCAGGAACCAGCCTCTAATCTGGAGATTCCTCTCTCATTTTGCAAGTCCCACACTTGGAGAGAGGTTTCAATGTTGTGCAATCACACTGGATGCCTAAAACATCAATTTAGAGTTGAAACCTTGGTGATTGACCATCCTTCTGGTGCTGCTGATTTGCAACAATGTCAATTGGCAAAAATGCATCTAGTTTAGAAGACTTCCATGCAATTTTGATATTTCTGTGTTTCCTACAAGAAACACCATCCTTATGAAGGTACTTGCACCTGCAATCTGAAGTGTCTGATAATGACAATTTGGTAATCAGCAATTCATTGAAAAAGTGCATAGGCCAAAGGATTGTTATCCAAATGTGCCCCCTGCTCATTTTGTGGCTAACTCCCTTTCATTCTTTCCTTCTATTGTGCCTCAGTCATAAATTTTTACTTTTTAGGCACTCAAAACCTTCTGGAAATGACACCATTGGATAGAGCTCTTTCTCAGCTTTCCAGAAAGGTAAAGATTTCCTCCTAACTCCACGTATTTTTCAAGTTATGGCTCGGTGGAGTTTTTGTGGGAAATTTTCCCTTGCAAGGTCCGCAGCCAATCAGAACTCGCCACGTGTCCAGGTCAAAAATATCAAAGCGATCCGATTTTGGCCTGTTTTTGCCCTAAAACTTCAAATCACCATAACTTTCGATCCAGAGCTCGGATTTTCACGTTCTTTATATCAATGGAAAGCTGGTGAAATGCTCTACAAGATTCCATGGTCAATTTTGAATTTTGGTTCAGTTTGGAGGGAGAAAATAAAAAATGCTTCTGGTACGTGCCCATGGACAGAACTGATGTTTTAACAACCAATTTTAATGCAAAATGGGTCGCATTCTTCTCCAACATGGTCAAAAATGTCAGGGCATGGGTTTGTAAGGACCTCCATGCTGTTTTTAATGCATTTTGGTCAATGGGGAATGGCTCCCACATTTTTTCACGTTTTCTCTCTCCTGGGCTCGACCCATGCACTGTAAAAGCCAGATTTGGCTCATTTTTCAAAGGGGGGAACACTTTTTTTACACAGCAAGCTTCTGTTTTCACTTTCAACAAGTGATTTTGGCAAGTATCAGACCTTCCAGGGATTGTAACAGGTTTTTCTGCCTCTTTGGTGTTGGAATACAAGGATTTTGATGTTGAAAATCACAATGCAGGCTCTGTGAATGCTTTCAGTCCTTTGTATGTGTTGTTTGCTTCATTTCAAACCCTTGATTACAGCTTATCAACCTGTGCATGATGTTTTATGTTGCAATTTCTGATTTGTGTCAATTTGCATGAGCAAGAAGTGCTCACCACTCCTTTGGTGTATCACCCTTATCAGTTTAGTTTTAATTTTTGCATTTCTTATCCCTGTCTCCTTGCAAATTAAGATAAAATTAGGATCTGAACCTCTGCAGTTGTGCAAATAATAGATCTGATCAGAGGAGTTTGAGGAACCAGCCTCTAATCTGGAGATTCCTCTCTCATTTTACAAGTCCCACACTTGGAGAGAGGTTTCAATGTTGTGCAATCACACTGGATGCCTGAAACATCAACTTAGAAACTTGATTTGCATCCAGGGGTGCTGCTGATTTGCAACAACAGTTTTGGCATGCCCGGTAGGACCTTAGAGGTCTTCTACTTCATCTTTTGTAGGTTGATGTGTTCCTGTGAAGATTTCAGCCTTTGGAGGCACTTGCAAACACATCTGGTGACTCCATCTGATCAGCAACCCATTTCTGAAGTTGCAGACCTGTTTTTCATCCATTTCCATCCATTATTCTTTCCATCTCTTTCATTCTTTTCCATTCCATGAAGTTGTGCAATCATGACTTCATTTCCATCATGGAACTCACATTTACAACAGCAGCAATGTTTCCCACCTCCAACATGTTTTTTAAATCCTCCAAATCAGCATTTTGAACAAATTCAAAATCAGCATACATACCCATATGAGCAGCAATGCCAAAATCAGTTTGGCTATGGAGCTTTCCAAGAGCAAGGGTGTGCATACAATGAAGACAATCAGATGCAAGATGCTGGTCTGTTGGAGAAAATCCAAAAGATGGAGGTAAACATGGTGCAATCCAGGGCTCAAGCACAAATGAAAGCATTTGGAATCGGTTGTGGAGCACCCTGTCCATGGGTGGGACCTTTCCCAAGGCATTACAGCCCTCAAGAGAAGCTTGACTTCATGATTGCAATGCTGCCATTGCTTGCAAAGTGGATTGAAGGAATAGAGGTGTATGAGAGGAGTATTCAGCAACCTTGTCAATGGGTAAGCACACCATCTCATGCCTTTTCTTTTCCTCTTTCCCAATCTGTTTTATCTCAGCAGTGTCAAGTTTTAAACTCTCCATCTGCTGTCCCAAGTGTTGAATCCATTTCTCCACCCCCTAGTCTTCCACCTCATCTCAATTCTTCTGTCCTTTTCCCTTCCAAATAGTCATCCCCTCCACAAGAGCTAAATGAAACACCCTCTCCTCCAAAGAAACAAGAGGTTTTACCTCCTCCACCACCACAAAAAATTGCAAAAATCAGTCATGAAGGACAACAAAAAGAGAAGCCAAACAAGGATGAAGAAATTCAAATTTTGAAGAGTTGGGCTCTTAAATTTGGGATGAAGAAGATCCCTTTGCTGATGAAACCTTCAGAAGAGGTTGGAGTTACAGAACAAATGGTGGTCAGGACTGATTTTGTTGCAGCAGAAGAAGAGCAAAAAGGAGTTGCAGATCAGCAATCAATTTGTTCAGAATATAGTGTCCATGTTGGCACCCTATTTGAAGGAAATGCTGATCCAATTCAAATTGCAAAAATCAGTCATGAGGGACAGCAAGAGGAAGGAGAAGCTGCTCCAAATCCAAAAGAAGAAGCACATTCCAACATCCAATTCAAATTGGAGCATTGTGGGGGAGAAAAGTGCAGATCCAAAGGCTTTGAGCACAAAGCAGGTTATAGAAGAACCTTCAGTTCTTCTCTCTACTTCATCTCTCTCAAGTTCTAGTACTGAAGAAGAGTTTGATCCCTCAAACTCAATGCTGGAGGATGAAAGAAACCATGGTGATCAAGTTGCAGATCAAGAGAACGCCATGGGAGAGGTTGAACATTTGCAGCAGGACAGCAATGAGGCAGTTTACCTGTCTGATTTGGAGGACTGTTTTGATGAAGAAGAACCGGTTGAGTTTCCACCATTCTCTCTTTCATCATCCATCTTCCAAACACAAGAGCCTGCTGTCATGGAGGAGAGTATTCATTTGCAGCAGCCTGCATCTTATAGAAGCTCTTTGGAACCAAGATTGGAAGATTTTAATCTTTCATGTCCTTCATTGGAGGAAGAGAAAGGGCAGAAGGGTTCTACCATTGCTTCCACACCATCCATTCAAGGTCTACAAGAGAACTCCATTCTTGGAGTTGAAAATCAGAATTATGGGCATACTCAATGGATCAGACCTTGCCCAATCAGGTATTTGGCTTCATTGGAGCCAAAGGAGAAGCCACAACCAGTCATGCTTGCTTCTAAGCATGAGGATGAGCTGCAAAGTTCCAAGGATCAGCTGTCATACCTCTCCAATCCAAATGCAGAGCAACTAAAAGAGGTATTGGATTTGTTTTTAGTTGACACCTTGCTAATTTGGGTAGAAGACCAGCTTCTTGTTGATTTTCCACTCATCCAATCAGCCATACTCAGCTCCAAATCATTTGCATGGCTGCCAATTTTGAAGAAAGGAAGCTATTTTGCACAACCAGTTGCAGGGTTCATTTAGCTCACCTTTGCTTCCAGTTAGAGTAGAGTAGGTAGGTTTGCTTTCAGTAGAAGAAGTGCTTGTGCACACTCTGCATGTTCCATTTGGAGCATGTATGATTTTCAGTTTGTACATAGTTTTGGTGCTGCTGGTTTCGCTCTTGCACAGTTCGTTTTGATGGCATTTTGGTGGGAACAACTCCATGTCCAGTGGGATTCAAGCGGTTCAGAGGGAAGTTTTCAAAGTTCAGATCAGTTTTCAGGCTACTACTCATGACTCCATGCCCAATGGATTGCTTCAGGCTACTGATCATTCATCCAGCAGGCAGATGACCCCTCTGAGTCACCAAAATTGTTATCCAAATGTGCCCCCTGCTCATTTTGTGGCTAACTCCCTTTCATTCTTTCCTTCTATTGTGCCTCAGTCATAAATTTTTACTTTTTAGGCACTCAAAACCTTCTGGAAATGACACCATTGGATAGAGCTCTTTCTCAGCTTTCTAGAAAGGTAAAGATTTCCTCCTAACTCCACGTATTTTTCAAGTTATGGCTCGGCGGAGTTTTTGTGGGAAATTTTCCCTTGCAAGGTCCGCAGCCAATCAGAACTCGCCACGTGTCCAGGTCAAAAATATCAAAGCGATCCGATTTTGGATTTTGGTCTATTTTTGCCCTAAAACTTCAAATCGCCATAACTTTCGATCTAGAGCTCAGATTTTCACGTTCTTTATATCAATGGAAAGCTGGTGAAATTATCTACAAGATTCCATGGTCAATTTTGAATTTTGGTTCAGTTTGGAGGGAGAAAATCAAAAAACACTTCTGGTACGTGCCCATGGACAGAACTGACGTTTCAACAACCAATTTTAATGCAAAATGGGTCGCATTCTTCTCCAACATGGTCAAAAATGTCAGGGCATGGGTTTGTAAGGACCTCCATGCTGTTTTTAATGCATTTTGGTCAATGGGGAATGGCTCCCATGTTTTTTCACGTTTTCTCTCTCCTGGGCTCGACCCATGCACTGTAAAAGCCAGATTTGGCTCATTTTTCAAAGGGGGGAACACTTTTTTTACACAGCAAGCTTCTGTTTTCACTTTCAACAAGTGATTTTGGCAAGTATCAGACCTTCCAGGGATTGTAACAGGTTTTTCTGCCTCTTTGGTGTTGGAATACAAGGATTTTGATGTTGAAAATCACAATGCAGGCTCTGTGAATGCTTTCAGTCCTTTGTATGTGTTGTTTGCTTCATTTCAAACCCTTGTTTACAGCTTATCAACCTGTGCATGATGTTTTATGTTGCAATTTCTGATTTGTGTCAATTTCCCACATGAGCAAGAAGTGCTCACCACTCCTTTGGTGTATCACCCTTATCAGTTTAGTTTTAATTTTTGCATTTCTTATCCCTGTCTCCTTGCAAATTAGGGATAAAATTAGGATCTGAACCTCTGCAGTTGTGCAAATAATAGATCTGATCAGAGGAGTTTGAGGAACCAGCCTCTAATCTGGAGATTCCTCTCTCATTTTACAAGTCCCACACTTGGAGAGAGGTTTCAATGTTGTGCAATCACACTGGATGCCTGAAACATCAACTTAGAAACCTGATTTGCAAGAGGGTGCTGCTACATTTGCAACTTAGCCTGAGGGGAATCATGGAACAGCAAGGTAAAATGTTGAAGCCCCCTCCTTTCTATGTTTCATTAATCATTGGAAATCAGTTAGTGCACAATTGCATGATAGATTCGGGGCAAGTAGCTCAGTGATGCCTAAACAAATAGCTGATCAGCTAGGGCTCCAGTATGAAACCATATCCAAAGGGGTAGTGCAGTTGGATGGGACAACAGTAACAACAGTTGGAGTGATTAGAAACTTGAGTCTTACCTTGCATGCATGTCCAAATGTTGTTGTTTTACAAGATGTATCAGTTATAGACCTTCCACCACTCTTTGCCCTATGCTTGTCAAGGGACTTCACAACCAAGATTGGAGGATATTTGTCTGCTGATTGGTCACACATGCTGTTCAGAACGAGGTATGGAACCAAAGCTACAATCAGGTCTGAACCTATTGCAAACTTCCACATTGAGCCCTACACTCCAAGTCAGATCAATGCCAATTGTTCAGCATTTGATCAAGAAGATCACCCAAGCACTGATGAAGCTGACACCAAGGTTGGAAGCATCCCGGATCTAACTCTTGATGAATGGGCAAACAAGGTACATGCTTTTGATCCTTATCAAGAAGTAGAAGAATCTGAGCTAGGGGTCTATTGCATACATGAAGAAGATCAGCCCATTCCTAGCATCACCAAGCCAAACCACAAGGATGACAATGAGGTATGGCAGCTATTTTTTGATGGATCAAGGAGTAGACAAGGTGCAGGAGGTGGAGCCATGCTTATTTCACCTCAAGGAGTAAAGTACTATTCAGCTTTTAGATTTCAGTTTGCATGCTCCAATAACACTGCTGAATATGAAGCCTTGGTGCAAGGGATGCATTGGGCAATAAAGAGAGGAATAAAGAACTTGCAAGTCTTTGGTGACAGTGAATTGATTGTAAATCAGGTCAAGGGACAACATGCTACCAAGAATGATCTACTCAAGTGCTACAAGAATAGGGTGTGGGACCTCATGGAAGATTTTGAGGGTTTTGGCATCAAATCCATTCCTAGGAAAGAGAACCAAGCTGCTGACAGGCTTGCAGCAGTAGGGGCAGCCTTTGACATTGTGGAAAGCATTCAACAAGACAAGGTACAGCCAAACATCCACGTGATTGTGAGGCCTTCAGTGCCGGATAACAATGTAAGTTGGCAAGTGTTTGAGAATGACCAGCAAATCATCCATTTCTTGCAAGAAGAAGCTGAGTTCTCAGCTAAGAATCAAGAAAAATTGGAACAACAGTATGGTGACCAAGTGGTACAGCTGAGAACTAACAAGCTGCCCAAGGGACTTATCACTTTGGAGTCCATTTTCAATCCCAATGATCAGTTTAGGAAAGAGAAAGCAAACATTCAGGTCAAGAGAGAAGATTCAGTATCCATCTTGGTGGAAGAGAACAAACCATTGCAAATTGGAAAGATGACAACTGAACAAGAAAGGTATGAGTTCGTACAGCTGTGTCAAGAGTTCCCTGATGTGTTTGCATGGAGCTATGAAGATTTGAAAGGTTTCAATCCCAACTTAGCTCAGCATACCATTGAATTGGATCCAAATACTAAGCCCATCAGGTAGAAACAAAGGCCAGTCAATCCACACATGGAGCCTCTCATGAGGAAAGAATTGAACAAGCTGATTGAGTCAAGAATCATATTCCCAATCAAGCATTCTAGTTGGGTTGCCAACTTGGTTCCAGTCAGAAAGAAGAGTGGAGAGATCAGATTGTGTGTTGACTTCAGAGACTTGAATAGAGCATCTCTCAAGGACCATTACCCACTCCCTTCCATGGAGAAAATCTTGCAAGTTGTGGCTGGCTCCGAGAGGTTTTCACTACTTGATGGCTACTCAGGCTACAATCAGATTATGGTGAAGGAAGAAGACTAGTTCAAGACAGCCTTCACAACCAAATGGGGAACTTATGCATACAGGAAAATGCCATTTGGGCTGTCCAACGCTGGTGCTACCTTCCAAAGAGCAATGGACATGGCGTTCAAAGGTTTGATTAACAACGTGGTGCTGATATACCTTGATGATATCACTGTTTTTTCAAAAATGCAGCAGACCACCTCTCTCATTTGAGACAAGTCTTCACAAAGGTGCAGGAGATTTGGAGTGTCTTTGAATCCTAAGAAGTGTATCTTTCTAGCACATGAAGGAAAGATCCTTGGCCATATTGTCTCCAAAGAAGGATTAACAATTGATCCAGAGAGGGTTGAAGCCATAAGAGCACTACCATTGCCAAGCCACAAGAAGGCCCTTCAGAGTTTCTTGGGGAGAATAAACTTTGTTTGGAGGTTTGTCCCAGATTTTGCAGCCCTTGTCAAACCTATCACCAAAATGTTAAAGAAAAGCATGGCTTTCAAGTGGACAGCAGAAGGCAAGGAGAGTTTTGAAGCAATCAAAGAAGCCATCTCTCAAGCACCAACTCTCATCAACCCGGACTTCTCCAAGGATTTCATCCTCTATGCATTTGGAGGTAATGATACTATTTCTGCCATTTTGGTACAAGCAGAACAAGGACAACGATGAGCAGCCAATTGCTTTCTTCAGCCAGAGCCTAGATGACTATGAGGTGAGGTATTCTTTTATTGAGAAGCATGTACTTGCAGTAATCAGAAGCTTGAAGAAATTCAAGCATTTAGTCTCAAACAACAAGGTCCAGTTGTTGGTCTCTCATGTTGGGGTTAAGGACTTCCTCCTCAACAAGGATTTGAATGAGAAAAGGGCAGGTTGGATCACTTTTGTCATGGAGTATGACATTGAGATCAAGATCACCAAGCTGGTAAGAGGAAAAGGATTGTGTGAGCAGCTGATTTTGGGGAAGCAAAAAGAAGTATGCAATGAAGAAGAGGTTGTTTTGACAGTTCAAGACAGCCATGAGCCAAGGTAGCACTCAAGAAGAAAATAATGTTGTCCCCACTCCTTGCTGGACCCAAGGTATAATGCACTTCCTAAGCACAGGCCTATGCCCTCCAGAGATGAACAAGACCCAAAGAAGACACTTCAGATTGCAGGCTGTCCCATATGCCATTGTTGATGGAGTTTTGTTCAAGAAAGATGTGAATGGAGTGCTGCTGAGATGCATTAGCACAAATCAGATTCATAGGGTGTTGGAAGAGTTCCATGGTGGACCAGCTGGTGGTCATTTTGCACCAAGAGTGACAGCTCTAAAAATCATGAAGGCTGGTTATTATTGGCCCAAGATTTTCAGTGATTGCTTTGCATGGATCAAGAGGTGTAAGAATTGTGCATTCTTCACAGGAAAAGAGAGACTTGCTGCCCTTCCATTGCATCCAATCTCAGTTGACCAGCCATTCATGCAATGGGGTTTGGACTTCATTGGAGTCATTAATCCCAATTCAAGCCAAGGGCACAAATGGATTTTGACAGCCACAGACTACTTCACCAAATGGACTGAAGCAGTAGCACTCAAAGAAGCAAATGAGTCTAGCATCTTAGACTTCTATGAGGGGATAGTAACCAGATTTGGCATACCTGCTACAATAATCTCAGATAATGCATTGGCATTCATTGGATCCAAGGTGATTGAATGGGCTATCAAGAACGGTATCTACCTAGGTACTTCATCAAACTATTACCCTCAAGGTAATGGCCAGGCTGAAGTCTACAAACAAGAACTTGTTGAGGATCATTAGGAGAACTCTTGATGAGAATCAGAGGTCTTGGCATACCAAACTGAAATCAGCCTTATGGGCTGATAGGATAACTCCCAAGAGATCCACAGGTAACTCTCCATTCAGGCTTGTTTATGGAAGAGAGGCAATCTTGCCCATGTCACTTGAGTTGCCAACATTGGAACTCATGAAGCAGTTAGAGTTGCTAGAGTTTGAGCCCATGGAGGTGAGATATGCAGAGTTGATGGAGCTCCAAGAGATCAGAGATCAGGCATCCCAAGCAATGGAGAAGGATCAAGCTTTGATCAAGAAGACCTTTGATAGGAAGGCCAAGAGTAGATCTTTCCAAGTTGGAGATCTAGTGTTAAAATGGGATGCAGATAGAGCAAAACCGGGAAGGCATTCAAAATTTGATGCCATTTGGAGTGGCCCATACATGGTCACAAAGTGTAAGAACAACAATGCTTTCCAATTGGCTTCATTGGATGGTGAAGAACTGCAGATTCCAGTCAATGGAATCTATCTCAAGCATTGCTTCTAAAGGGAAATTCTCCACCTTGTAAATATTAGCTTAGGTTTTCATTCCTCCAAGTGCTTGTGCACATTGTTTTGCTGTAGGTTAGTTTTGCTTTCCCTAAGTGCTTTGGCACAGCTTGCTGTCCCTGGAGAATGTTTTGCAGTCCTTGCTTCCATCAGGTGATATTCCATCTTCCTCCTTGCAACATTCTAAGTCAGTTGGGGTTCCAAACAGAAAATTTGATGACTCCATGCCCAATGGACTGCTTCAGGCAACTGGTATTTTCATCTAGCAGGTAGATGACCCCTCTGAGTCGCCAAAATTGTTATCCAAAATGTGCCCCTGCTCATTTTTGTGGCTAACTCCTTGTGTTCTTGCCTCTCTTGTGCCTCAGTCTACATTTTTTGATTTTTAGGCACTCAAAATCTTTCTGGAAATGGCACCATTGGATAGAGATCTTTCTCAGCTTTCCAGAAAGGTAAATTTTTCCTCCTAACTCCACGTATTTTTCAAGTTATGGCTCAACAGAGTTTTGGTGGGAAATTTTTCCCTAGAAGGCCTGCAGCCAATCAGGAGCTGCCACGTGTCCTGAAAAAACACCAAGCGACCCGAAGGAAAAAATGGTCAGGAAGGGCCCACGCCCAATCAGAATGTGCCATGTGGCACCTGGAGTGGTGGAGCGTGGGGAAAATTTGAAAAATGTTCCAAAGACCAAACGGGTAAAAATTCAAACTTTTTGCCCGCCGATCCGATTTTGGCCTGTTTTTGCCCTAAAACTTCAAATCACCATATCTTTCGATCCAGAGCTCAAATTTTTGTGTTCTTTATATCAATGGAAAGCTGGTGAAATTATCTACAAGATTCCATGGTCAATTTTGAATTTTGGTTTAGTTTGGAGGGAGAAAATCAAAAAACACTTCTGGTACGTGCCCATGGACAGAACTGACATTTCAACAACCAATTTTAATGCAAAATGGGTCGCATTCTTCTCCAGCATGGTCAAAAATGTCAGGGCATGGGTTTGTAAGGACCTCCATGCTGTTTTTAATGCATTTTGGTCAATGGGGAATGGCTCCCACATTTTTTCACGTTTTCTCTCTCCTAGGCTCGACCCATGCACTGTAAAAGCAAGATTTGGCTCATTTTTCAAAGGTTGAACACCTTTTTACATAGCAAGCTTCTGTTTTCACCTTAAACAAGTGATTTTGGAAGTATCAGACCTTTTTACCAGGGATTGTAATAGGTTTTTCTGCCTCTTCATGTGTTGGAATGCAAGGATTTTGATGTTGAAAATCACAATAAGCTCTGTGAATAATTTTCAGTCCTTTGTATGTGTATTGTCTTGCTTCATTTCAAACCCTTGATTACAGCTTATCAACATTGTGCATGATGTTTTATGTTGCATTTCCTGATGAAATTGTGTCAATTTGCATGAACAAGAAGTGCTCACCACTCCTTTGGTGTATCACCTTATCAGTTTAGTTTCAATTTTTGCATCTCTCTATCCCTGTCTCCTTGGAATTAGGATAAAATTAGGTTCAAACCTCTGCAGTTGTGCAAATATAGATCTAATCAGAGGAGTTTGAGGAACCAGCCTCTAATCTGGAGATTCCTCTCTCATTTTGCAAGTCCCACACTTGGAGAGAGGTTTCAATGTTGTGCAATCACACTGGATGCCTGAAACATCAACTTAGAAACCTTGATTTGCATCCAGGGGTGCTGTTGATTTGCAACAACACATAACCAGTTGACGCAATGCACATGCCATTTTCTTTGCATGGATACGGTGAAAGATGAATAACCCAATGTACCTTGAAATGTATTGTAAACCCATGCTCAGATTCTTTGCAGCCAAGTTCATTAAATTTGGTGGTTGAAACGCATTTATGTTCATGACCACGTGCCAGAACGTGCATTTTTTGATTTTCACTCTAAAACAATCCACCAGCATATAAAATTTACAGGCCTGAAATCTCTTAGAGAATTTCTAAGCATCATTTCCATTGCATATAAAGACACGTGAACAAACTGAGCACAAATGGATGCGAAAGCACTTGGCAATAGAACATGAAGTTTTAGGGCACACAAATGCAGGGCCAAATCATGATGTCGGTGAGGCACACACACTTATGCGACAGTCTTTGGACATGCGTTACAATTATGCTCATGCACATTGCTGCACGGGCCTTCAGGGGCAAATTTCCCACAAAAATGTTCCACCGATTCCATTCAACTTCAAAACATACATTCACGTAGGAGTGTGCATCATGCAGTGCACTGTGTGCGTGTGTCTTATGCTATCTACATGTGCACATGTGCATAAGCATGTCCGTGAATTGCACATGTGCATGATAACACGTCACACTTGCACATGCGTACTCACATGTGTGTGTGCATCAGTGCAAGTGTGTCATGCATGTGTGCATTGCTTGTATGCATTTACAGCTGTCGTGTGCTACCTGTGCATGTGTGTGTAATGTGTGTGTGTGCGTTGCGTTACGTGTGCATATTGTAACATCCCCATTTTAAGATACTAGAACAAGGGAATTTTTTTTTTTTTTTTATATACAACGTTCCCTGTTATGAATTATATAATTCAAACACACGTTCAAGTTTTAATAATTGTTCTCTGTCCAATTAATGCAGTTTGGATCACACAATTTCCTTTTAAAACTAATGTTCTTTGTTCACATATTTGCAATATGGAACACACATTCAGTGCCATTCAATCATATAACAGATACCATATGCTGCTGTAAATGACTCGAAGAACTACCGACCTCCCACTTTATGGCTCGGAGTTTCAGCGATCTCTCATTTCATGACTCGGCGACTTACCGATCCTTCATGTTAATTCATGCATAGTATAATGAATATACAGGGTTCTTTTACCATTTTCCGGTTATCGAAGTGATCCATTTAAGAAGCCTATCTGAATATCTGTTACTGATATTCATCTGACATCCTGCATCTTAAACTAGGTGATTAGGACAACGCAACCAGCACTTGCGATACTTTGGCCAAAGATTTTCACATGCTTTGCATGATCATATTCCTAGATGTGATACACACCAATGGAATACGTCCTTCACCTCACTTCGTCTGTTATCTAGAATGGTCTTTCCTGGTCTCTACCAGTCCTTCCATTTAAGGTCAAACTCTAACCTCAACTAGCAATATGAACGAGTATAGGAAGTTACTCATGGTAACTAAAGATATGCAGACATATGGTGTCGTTCCTAGACGACTCCGTGTGTCTAGTTACCTTTAGTCCTCCGGAGACACTCCGTATACGTGATCACATTCCTATCCCCAGCCAAGAACTTATTATTTAGCTTATGTAAACTTGATGATTTAATTCGGAAGGGCATTGTAATATGTCAGCTATAACATTGTGTCGTCATGAAGGCCCCGCCTTCACGAAGACACCATATTGTAGCTGGCGTATGTCAATGTCCTACGGAATCCTCTCATCGAGGGTACACATCCAGCTCAATTGTGATTTGGTTATAATCTTAGTATTTAAGATCAACTTTCAGCAGCCATGCTGATCCTTTATCCTTGTTCTTGTTACAGTTGTATGTAGCTAAGAGAGACTTAATCCGTCTTCTAGCTTAATACGCATCTCCTCCTTCATACCGAAGGGTTGCATATTCACTTCTTGGTTCCTTTCTTAATCTTTGGACTAATAAGTCCATTATCGATAAACCTAATAAGTTTAACCTATTAAACTTAACCAAGTTTTTCCACAATTGTAAGCAAATTCAGAATTCCAACTTATTAGACGTCATTTAAACGAGGTCTAATTCTAAATGAATTTATTCATTTATCCTCCTTAACCTTACTTAGTTAAGGTCTGTTAACAATAGATATGATTTCCCATATCTTTATTTTCTGAATTTAAACATTCGAGGCTATTAACGGAGTCCGAATACAAGGTTCGGCTGCCCCTAAGTTATTTGATATCCCTTAGCTTTCAAACTAATCCCGAATACCTTCCAATTAGGATTTCGTGTTTATCTAAATCTTTTTAATGTCAATTCAAAATTCATCTTAACCCAAGTATGAACTAATTGCACATTTCAACGTAAAAGTTGCATTCAGGTAAAGAATAGATGTTATTTCCTTTTAAATTCATCCATTAACATTTGAATAATTCCAAGTCAAGGAATAATGTTATATTCTCAAACTTATTCAACAATATCAAACTGATACAGTTATTGAAAATATCACACTTTTACTTGTATTCATCCATCAAATTTACAATCTATACATTTTCCAGTCCAAACGACTGGACTTTGTTTATATCAAACAACATTACAACTCATAAAGATAGAAAAATGTAACTTCTTCCTTTCTCATTTCCTTGTGGAGGAGTAATAGCTTTCAATACAATCCATCTTCAGTTAATCAAAGAAGTATCGGAAAACAACCATGTCTTCATTTATACTCAAGTTTCATCTGCAAAATTACTTGCACGGGTCAGTTCATTGAACTGAGCATATTAAGCACTTGTCTTTAAAATGAGGTGCTTTTAATTAACTGTCTCAATAAAAGAACCCTGCTTTTATGAAACGTTAATATGAACATCATTCAAGAATTAAATACCAAAAAGGATGAACAACATATCAACTCAATCATCCAATAACCCTCCTAATCAGACAAAGGATTACTGCCCTCTTTCCCAAATAATTATTACAAGAAGTAATTTCCTTCAACAGTTCCAGATTACAAACATCTGTAAGAACTAAAAACACAACTATGCAACTGCTGTTCTAACATAAATGCTATCAATTCCATTCTCTTACAATAGTTGTGAATTCAAAAGATAGATCTTAACTAAAATCTAAACCGAATTATTGTCCCTTCCTTCATACAACTCATCTGATTTCAAGCAATCAAACGCTGAAGAGAACAAGCAAACAACAATTAAATACAAATGCTTAACCCAAGCAGTACGAAATTCGTTCCATAACAATTATAGATTTCCAACTGTATGAGAGAAAAATGATCATTAATTCAAATTATCCATTCACACTCTCTTTCTTTTCCTCATAGCTGTACTAGAAGTTTTAATCCAAACGTGATATCAATCAATGATAACAGTCCAAAGAGAAATAAACGAAAATCAATAATCGAATATAAGGGAGCAAGATCATATCACCTCTTCTACTGTCTATCCAAATACCTCTTATTTAGAGCAGACATACTCCAATAGTATAATTCATTCAGAGTAGTATATTCAGTAATTGAAAACTACTATTACCTTTCCAAAAAGTTGACCAGAGTTCATTGCAACTGGTCTATAAACATTAGTACCAAAAGAACTTTATAACAGCAGTGCAGAATACCATATCAAATTAGTACATATCAAAGTAAGATGCTACAATAACCTTACTGTCCCAGGGAACCCGTGTTTTATGCAAATAAAAAAAAACATCAAGGAATTATAACTCGCATAATAGTCTATTAATATCACCACAACTTTGTTTTTCCCAAACGTTTCCACACACTGAACTCAGAAATACAATATTCGCATAACAATGCCTTTATCAATGCAAACCCGCATAGGGTAATAGATGCGCAAGCAAGGTACAGTCAAAACAATCTCAACAGCAAGCCAAATCTCATTTGTTTCATTCATTTGCACAGAAACACTAAGCCATG